>PVKM010045505.1:0-11966 GCA_004027735.1 Carollia perspicillata
GGATTCAAGGACGATTTTATAAACCTCGTGGAGTTTCCTCGCGCTCTGCCTGGCGTCGCTAAAAGTGCATATCTAAGCCATACAACTCGGCGCCCGGGGGGGAAAAAAAAGACATACACAAGCACGACCGTCAAAACTGGATTTGCCCTCCTCTAAATTAATCCAATTATTCAAATGTCAGTTATATCTGTCACAGCCGGGCTCCTTGGGCCGAACCAAACTGTTAAAAATTAAAACTGTTTTACTTCGTTTAGTCTCTCTGCCTTTTTAGTGTAAAACCCACGGTCTCGACAAAAAGTTGTGGGATTTGACACCCAGTGCATCGCAACCCCATTGCTGTCGTCCATGCATAATTCACTTTGGAAACAGGCCCTCGCTTTAAAATATCATTAAAATATACATGTAACATATGCTAATTTCACTGCGCCGGCTTGTAAGCTCTCGCCACTAGCTTATACGTAAACTTCGCCAAGTGCATACGCTGTACATAAGTGGATTATAAATGAAAGGAAATATCTCTGTCCCTGGCTCTCTGTCTCCAGCCTTGGCCGAGCTGACAGCCCCAAATCCCAGCACCATCCAACATGCCTTCCCGTGGAGAAGGCAGCCTGTTCTCAGAGTCTTAATTATATCCCAGCTGACTGCTCGGTGTTGCCAAAACCAGGCAACAAAAGCTGGCCCTTCACTCACAATATGGTCTGCTGAACAGACTCCTGGTCACACAGAAAGAAACTTTCACAAGGTGGAGAAATAAAGGGACAAGCAGGAGATCAAGGCAGAGCATAAATAGTTCCCTAGGGGATAGAAGACACAAACAATTCATTCCCACCGTGCAAAAAGGAAAAAAAAAAAAAAGGAGGGAAAAGAAAAACCTTTTCTTCCCAGAATCCTTAGGCACCAGCGAGCAGCAGCATGTTCAGGAAGCTGTCCTTATTGACAAGGAAATCAAAGCCTCACTCGTCCAGCCAAGTATTGCCGCTCCTCAGGATGGGCCGCGGATACTTAGGCTCAGTAGATTAATGACTGCTAAGCAAGACTCACCCACCCCACGTGGGTCAGGCCGTTATAATTGCAAAAGAACAGCATGCAACAGTCTACCCTTGCCAACGGTACCCTACGTTTTCCTGGCTGGCTTCGCTCATTTGACCCGGCCAGAAGGCACTAGAGCCTTGCATCCATATCCAGCGGCCCCTCGAAAGTTAAGTTTCTTTCTGCTTGTGATTGTATCACCTGTAAATGGCAGCAAAGACGGTCGCCAAACTCGGGGGCTGTTCTTCGTTTGGTCTAACTCTGGCCGCAGGCTAAGGCATACACGAAATTCGCTCCAGGGGCTGGGGAAGGCGGCTGTTTTTCGGAGCTCCAGAAACCAAGACCAGCGAAAGATCTCGAGAGAGCGCTACGAGAGAACGATCTGCCCCGGGGAACTGAAATACTGGACGCCGAGGAAGCAAACGGTAGTTTCAGATGTGAGCCCCAAGCCCGAAGTTACACAGGCAGGCGCTTGGAACCTTACTCATTGATTTTAGTATTGAAATTGTGTTTCCGGGGGTACCGTTCATTGAACACAATGGGAACAGTGCCCCCTGGTACTCTGTCCCACAGTGACCCCGGGTGACGGACGGTCCTCGGGTGACGGACAGCTCCGTGGAGTTGCTCCGAGTTGAAGAGGCCTGTGGATTTGCTTAGTGATTCGCATGATGGTAAAGGCGCCTCGTGACCATGGCAGGGCCAGGCGGCTGGTTAAACGGTAAAAACAGCTCATCACAGGACAAGTACAGTTTACAGGGCTCTTAAACATACATGCTCACCAAGTTCCAAAATCAGGGAAGTTAGACAATAGGGTTTTTGACGGCGAAACCCATAGTTTTTCACTGCCTTATGTCGCCGCCCTAGAAGACTCAGAGGAAAGACAGATCGGGGGTCCTCAAACAGTTCACACGTACAGTGTTGGATAAATTGAGAGAACACGGTGAGAGCCAGGGGGGAGTCCGGGGGGGGGTGCACACACTTGAGGCAGGGAGCAAGGAGGCGGAGGTGCTCAGAATGCAATTCCTGTAGCCCCCTCCCCACTCCCCCCCACATCGCTGCTCTTGGGTGGGGAGGGAGGGCTCCACGGATGCCTTCCTTAGGAGTTGTGAGGGGGAAGCTAACGCCCCACGATGCCACCTGTTAAACACGGCTGGGACTGCTGTCACTGGTGGCACTCCCAATTCCCCCTTTGTAAAGGAGGCTGACGCCACTGGTTCCTACCTAGCAGATGGGCCAGCATGAGGCACTGTCTCCCAAAAGGGGGTCCTCGCCACAGGAGTGGCGCGATAGCAAGGAAGCCATTACAGTCATTAGGGTGAGTAATTTGAGGACCACAAACCGTTGGTTTTGGGGGAGGTTGTTGTTTGTGTTTAGTTTTACCTGTTAGAAAATGGGTGGTGGGAAAAAAAGTTTCATTATCATATAATCTGAGTTCAGCATGCTTCCCTAGAAATCATAACCTAATGCCTTATAGGCAGCCCTAAAAGGAAATCTTCCTACTGTTTTGTCAGCGAGCTGATATAAAGCTATAAGACAAGAAAACAAAGGACTCAGTATACCCCGACAGGGCTGAGCAACAGCCATTTCCGTGACTCCTGACTGTGTATGGAACTCAAATAATAAAGATTCGGAGCGCTGTTTCCATCATAGAGACAGACTGCACTCAGACTGCATCTTGAGAGTTGATACCAAACATCCTTTGGGGATAAATTCACTGCAATCTGAAGTCTGGGAAAGCCACCAAGATATTTAATGGAAAGAACATGGACACATTTAACATGCGCTTTAAAAAAAAACCCTCTAAAATCCAAACCAATGAAAAGTTTCAAATTATGCTGAGAGGACAGCTCCCTCACCAGCAATCTACATCAACAATGAATAAACGAAAAGAGAATAAAACATTTGCGGTGTCCTGGTTCCTTTAAATAGGACTCTTCCTCCAGGCCTAGACCAGGCCTTGGCGAACTCTGGCCCGTGGGCCGAACGCTGCCACCTGTTTCAGTAAATAAAGTTTTATTGGAACACAGCCACACGTAGCCATGTCGTCCGCGACTGCTTCTCTGCTACAGCAGCAGAGCAGGGCAGCGGAGGCAGAGACTGCACGGGGTCTGCGAAGCCCAAGGCTCTCTTCGGCCTTTGCGGAAAGAGTCTGCCAGCCCTTGACCTCGATAAAGATCTGCTGTGATCCACGGGGCAGGGAACTCGACCTATGCCAAATACGCCCCCCTTCTTGAAAGCTGAAAGGTGAAGAACCGTCCTTTGGTTCACACCCTGGTAGGGTTTGCTTGTCGCAGCAGTGGCCGAAAGCCTGGCGGTAGGTTGGCGGTAGGTTGGCGGTACCATCGGGAGCGACGACGAGGGATTTCGGCAGTCTGCTTGAACTTGCCAACGCTCTGCTTCCCCAGACACGCAGACCCAACACCGGCAACATGTGCCTTTAGAAGCAGCGGACCCAGGTCCGAGGCCCACCTTCTACGATGACTTTAAAAGTGGGCGGCGGGAATCACTAGGGAGGCTTCTGAAGGCCGGGTCCCTTCCCGGGGAGAGAGAGGCTATATAACCCTCCTCGGTGAACCGAGGAACTGTTACAAGGAACGTGAGGCACCCCGCTGACCCCCTAGGTGTGAGCGGGTGAGAGAAGGAAAGCGGAATTATTTCTGGGTTTGCAGGATAGACGTTCAAGGGTCTTTGTCTTCCTTCCATTTTGCCCGTGGAGAGCCCGCACCTCAGTCATCTCCACACCCCCCTCTCTTCTCAGGAATCTTCCGGACTCTGAATCCTGTTTTAGACAAACTGTTGTAACAACCAGCGGCCGAGCAAGCTCGAATGCAGGCTCGTGGGCCATGGCCTGCTCTCCACGGCACCCAGATCTGCCAGGTCACACAGCCCCGCGGGACTCCAAGTACACAGAGTAGTGCGTGCAGGAGGGCGGTGGGAGGAAGGGCTCGGGGCTCGTGCCGGAGAGGCAGGACTATGAAGCATTAGTTCTGGCGCAGCTATTACATAGCAACTTGCACTTGCGTTATTATGGCACCATTAGGATTCTCAAATACCAACGACAAGGACGGACGTGCCTTTGAAGGGCCTCTGGGAGCAAGTTCCTGTTTGCCCGTGAATATATTGTTCACAAATAACCCCAAACTGGTGTACATTGGGCAATTTTAAAGAAATAAAACAATGATTACTCTCGGTTTAGTTTGGATGAAAACGCCAGTTTTTCCTGCTGGATTCGAGGGTGAGAAAATCGGTCTCTGAGGATTTTAAAGCATATTCTATACTGGATGCTCTATACGTATTCTATACATTTCATATATAAAGACTCATACTTCTCCATTTTCTCAGTGGGGCATGAAAATACAGATTTCTCACGTTGAACTTCACTGTAAATTACAGCAGTTCCCTTTCGGCAGACGTGAGTTTGTAGAACAGCTTGTCTGAACAAACCATATGAATATCTGAACCGCACACATGCGGGATGTTTGGGATCCAACGAACCCTACGGACTTCAACTTGAACTGCAAGTCCTCCACCACAGACAGCCTGGGTCTAGCCATCAGCATTCAAAGTACAGAGGTCTAGGTCGGGAAGACAAGCCTGAGTAGGACTTCTGATGCCTCCTTAGGGTTTCCCAGACGCCCTTGCTTCAGAGTCTGCAGACCATCCCCACGTAGGGGGTGGAATGACGCAGCGGACACAATCACACGGACCTGTGTCCATCTCCCATTACTTGGGGCTTCTCCCCTCTGCCTCTAATCGGAAGAAGGAGCAGAACCCTTCTACCACTTCCTGGTGGGGACAATGACAAGGCTTTTGGGTTCCAAAGACCTCCGCTCTTGAAACTAGCAAGCTGGGCTCTGCCTGCCACGTGTGGTCCTAGGCAGGAGCGAAGCTGACGACACCCCGGGGGTCGCTGTCCCTCCAGAACATTAACTGGAAGGCGAGCACAGTGCTTACGCCGTTAACTGGAATTCTCACGTGGGGTCCTGCCTGGGGCCTTCACCAGCAGCTCAGACCACAAGGCTGAGCAGACACGCGACCGCGGGAGAAGACATGGCCTCCCACACTGCCCACTGTAGACAGCACAGAGGCCTCGGTCGGTGCATGGAAGGAACCCTGCCCGTGCAGTGGGTGCCCCTGTGGGAAGTCCACAGGTCACTTCCCCTCATTCTGGGATGAGACCGGGGGAAAGAGGTGGGCAGAAGTCAGGAGACAGTGAACATGAACAGGCAGGGAGGACCGGTGAGGCCGGCGCTTCGGGAGGCTGGTGCCAACCGGTTCTCATGGAAGAGGCACGACTGGATCCGAGAACTACCGGCTACCGCGGGGGTCTTCCCACGGCGCCCTGCGGGAGTCTCCTTTCACGCCGCCCACGTCCCTACGCACACCCGGGGCGAGAGACTGAATGACACCACCAAGCACGTGTCATGGGTCAACCAGACTAGTACAAATCACTGTCACTGCCGGTCATCATAAATAAGCTCCCCAGGGCCGGTCCCGACATATGCTGACTGAGCTAGCAACACCGGTAGATTTCACAACAGATTTCAGGGAAAGCTGATAAATGCCTGACCGGACCTGAAACGGGAATGTCTCTGATAATCGCGAAACACAAGCCAGCGCATCTGGCCCACAAAATCCCGTCTTCCCGGCCTTGCAGAGAAGTTGGCATTGACCTTGGAAGAATGCACAATAGAGCGCCCGCGAATTAGCTCTAAGAATTTAATACCTGTTGCAATTTTCTCCAATTTAGTGTATGAAATAATAACACAGACAGCAATTACCACACAGACAAACGTCAGGTGCGACCGCCCTGGTTCAGCAGCTGGGATCGAGTGTCGGCCCAGAAGAACAAACTCCGTCCGCTTTATCTCCCGCTCTGGAGCCGGGCCGCCACTGGCTTCAATAGTCAGGAATGTCTGTGGTGAGCGAGGGCGGCCCCCGACCGTTTAATTGGGCTGCTCACTGGAGCTCTAACTGGGGGGCTGTGAACAAGCAACAAGTAGCCTGTAGTGCTGAGTGGAGCCGGGGGTGGGGTAGGGGAAAAGAGGGGGCGCCTCCGAGGGCAGGGTCTCTCGGTGACACTGGCGTCAGGTTGGCTGCAGGTGAGCCGGCGCGGGGTAGCCACTGCAGCAGGAGAATGGGGAGGTTAAGATGGCAATCCTTGATCTTGTACTGATTTCTGGACACTGTGTCCCAGACCCATCCCAAGACAGGATGGCAGCTTTCGGGTTTGCGCCTGCAGGAGACGAAGAAGGACTCGCACCAGCCCTGCTGCTGTTTTCTGATCGTGTTTCCTTTAGAAACGCGCCACCCGGAGATTTCTTTTTTTTTTTGCCTCCAGACAGGGAAATCCAAACAAGTTTATCGCCGAAAAAAAGAGGGTTCGGGGCCGGTTAATCAGCCATTTGTCTTTGCCGCTCTGGAGTGGGGAGTCAAGGGGTCGAACCCAAGAACAATCGGGCCCTTTGGTTTTATCTCAGGTAACCCCCCGTGTCTGGTAATTGAACCCATTCCTCGCGGTCAGAGTTCCTGTCACTCACAGTCAGTGTCTGTCATGACTGAGAAATGCTCCGTGTCATCGTGTGCTGACAGAGCCGTCCAGCAAGGCCGGCCCCACTCCCCCGGCACCCGCGGGGCGGCGGCGGGAGCCGCGTTCGGACCAGTGATGTTTAACATTTTATGTGCTGACACTGTGGCTGTAAGCAGGCCGTAATGAAAGCCCAGTACCTCGGGAGATAAAAATGCACGCTCTCTCTCCTTCGGGGGCTGCCAGGCACTATCAGAAATAAAACAAGTTGGCAGCTCCGAAGCTGTCACTGAGCCTGTGCCACGCCGGCGTCGTCTAAGCGTGCTGTGTGGATTACACAAGGACACACTCACAGACCTGTGCACACGTTGCCACTGGTGTTTGTTGCAGCTGGTTTGCAAAACTCCTACTTCTCTCTCGGTGGGACGTCAGTCACGGGGTCGCTAACCTCGGAAATGAAACTCTGCCCTGAGCAGAGTCAGACACTCTCCAACGATGAAAGGCAGGGAAGAGGCGGGCCGGCCGCAGCCTTAACACAGAAGGACTCCATCATCCTGCTCGCAAGTCTCGAGGTGAGTTCCGGGGCACAGTGTGCCCCGGCCAGGTGCTCAGAACCTCAAAGGCCACTCTGAGCAGTGACTCCTCATTTTCAAGGTCTTCAAACTCCTTTTCCAGTCTTGCCGCCTTCCAGCCCTAGCACACCTTGCATGCCTGGGCCTTTGCACACTGCATTCCATCTGGGAGGCTCTTCCTCCGCTCTCTCCTCCTCCGGGCTCGGCTCCCACACCGCCCGCTCGGTGGGTGTGGCTCTGCGTCCTCTCTGCGCTGCTCACTGCTCTCTTCGTGGCTAACAGCATGGGCTCTGGCACTATGCTGGGGGGGGGTCTGAATCCTCATCCTGGTCTGTAAGCAAGTTTGTATACACTGTGCCTCGGTTTACTCAGTTGTAAAATGGGTTAACAGGAGAGTCTCTCTCATACGGTTGCTGTGAGGCTTAAATGAGACAGCCCATAGGGACAGTTACATGGAGACATGGATACACATCAGTGCCTCAGACAGAGCAACCACTCAGTAAGTGCTGGTCATCATGACAACGATGACAAATAACAGTAACGCTATCAGTGTTCTCAAAGCATTCCGTGTACCTGAGTAATACGGTATAGCTCCTTTTGGCTTTACAGTGACCCTTGCCACTGGGCACAGAGCCATGGGTGTCAGCGCCCCTGAGGATTTATTGGAAAAGCGACCTCTCAAGCCCCGCCTGGGGACGGGCCTACCGGCCGATCCTGAGGCTGTTCCGGAGGACGTGGCTGGCTCAGGGGCTCGGGCTTGAGGACCACACTTCATGGTCTGGAACCCCGCTCCTCTGCCTCCTAGCTCTGTGTCCCGGGCAAAGCCACTTAACCTCTTTTTTTTTTTTTGCCTTGCTTTTCCCCTTTCAAAATTAGGAATTCAATTTAAAAAAATGAAAACAAAAAACACTTCCAGTTGTAACAGTTAATTCGCGTAAATCACTTAAAAAATGCCTGGCACTGAGAGGCACGCAATAGGACCGGAAAGTACTGTCATTACTGAGGATTAAGCAAGTTAGTTAATAACACGAGCAAAAGCACTTGGCTTCGTCAGGAGGAGCTCAGTAGGAGTTATTCTTAGCAGCAGTGCTCATCTGACGTCAAGCCTCCTGAGGGCAGAGAGCCTGCCTCGGTCTCGTCTGCAGCCCCTAACCCCCGGAGCTCGGCCGGGCTCTGCAGGAAGCAGGCATTGTGAAACCGGCTCGCTGCCTGGGACTGGGCGGTGATGCCAAAGACTCGGCAGGCGGCCAGGCGTGTGCAAACTGGGGGTTCGAGCTCTGCTGGCCGGAAGGCAGGGCAACAAGATGACTCGCTCTGGCTGCGGCAGCTCCCCCAGGCCACCAGCCTGGGGGACGGCTGTCCTCTGCACACACTCTCCCCTGTCAGGAAGCTGCTTTCACTAAAGGTCACGCCCCCGAAACCTAGTCACTGTGGATTTGAAAATCACTTTGACTTGCTATTTTACAGGGAACATGGCAGGCTTAGTGAGTTTAATCTCCCTCTCTCTCTTTTAATACACCAGGGGGTGGGACACCTTTTAACCTACCTGACAAAGCTTTCTAAAAGCTTCTGCCTAGAAACTGACTCAGCCCGAAGCAGAATGGGAAAGCTGGCAAGCCACTGAGGGTCACAGTCACGGCGGTCCTCCGGCAGCCACCCCGTCCGACTGTATTCACAGATCCACCCCCATCCCCCAGCCTGGGGAAAACCGGAAGGACCACTCATCTCTCCAAACAGCCAGGTTGCTCTCAGCTCCATGGGGGAAGTCCCCTTTGTAGACCAGGGCCAGGGCCGTAATAGGAGGTGCATGTTGGCTGCGATACTTCCTAGAGGAAACCGCGCTACCGCCTTTACTATGAGTGAGATTCTCAGAGCGAGTCCAGCAGTCCAAAGGGTAGGCGTTCAGCTGTGTCGGTCTGTAACCCATCCAGCAGAAGAGGGTCCCTGCAAACACGGGCGCACACGCTGGCCTCTGCTGGTGACCGGCGGGCGGCCGACTCAGCATTTCCACAGGCGCTGCTCTCGCCCTGAGAGCAGAAGGGATGGGGGGTATTTTTTTTTTAATTACATTCAAATCACAAGAATACATGAACAAATTCTATTATCTTGATGACTGTTTCTACTACCATTTCTTCTAACAATAGGTGTTTGGGCATATGAGACTTTTTTTCCTGCTTCCAGTACCAGGAACGTAGGGGACGAGAGAATCGAATGAGCTGCCCTTTGACCCCGAGGAACAACACCTGGTAGAGCCAGGTGATAGAGAAGCTGAAATTCTATCAGCCTGAAGATAATTCATGTTTCTCTTCAGATGCATTATCGCTGTCCAACTGGACACAATACTATGTGAAGTACAATCCCAGAAAAGGGCCCTCGACCGTACTCCTAGGCTGTCCACAGCAGACCTCGGTCCAAGGCCCTGATGAGATCCACACACCGTCCAATGGTGACCACTTCCCAGAGCCCCACGGTGAGCCAGGAAGGCTTTAGGCAGGACAATTCCAGACCCCAAAGTGCTGCACTCAGACGAATCAAGATGGATTGCACGCACCACACCGAGTGGGGAAAGCACGTCGCAAAGATAGCGCTAACGCTGAAATGCTGCATTGCCAAATGGTCCTGTCAAACCGCGGTTTAATTACCTTGGCCCCCGTGCCTCTTATAATCACCTGTCATTAGCGGCGATGCTTGCATCTGTTTACACGTCTGTCAGAAACGCCAGCCCAGCCGAAGCCAAGGGAGGAAGCTTTTCGTGAGAGATGGCCTCAGCTGGAAGAAGAGTCACTTTAAAGTTGACCTACAGACACCCAGGGCCAACCCTCCAAGATCACCTAAGGAGAGGACCCCTGGAGCAAACATCTGAACAGTTCAGAAACAACTCCTGAGACCAGGGCGGAAAGGGGTGTCTCATGCCTCCTTGTGCGGCCTCGCTGCTAGACTCCAGGCCGTGACACCGGTGATGATTCGCTGTACATTCCAATGGCTTCGGGGTCTTTCTACCCCGGTGCCCTCCTCGACCCTACGGAGTCACACTTGGCGCCTCTACTTCCACTGGTCGTCCTTTCCTCCTCCGGGGACTAGGCCTGCTTTTCGTGTCACTGAGCGGCTGCCACTGCCTCCTCTATTTGAAAGGATTTCCTCCCGAAGACCGGCTTCACAACAGGCCACAATCTCCCCGGAGTCCTCTTTCTTTCTTCCCCACATCCCTACACACGAACACACAGATGCTTTTGTGTGGACAGGTGAGCACATCAACAGACAGAGAGGGACAGAGAGAGAAAAAAAATACAGGGCTATGCAAAAGACTGCAGCCCTGGCTGGCGTGGCTCGGTGGATTGAGTGCGGGCCTGTGAACCAAAGGATCGCAGTTCGATTCCCAGTCAGGGCACATGCCTGGGTTGTGGGCCAGTTCCCAGCAGGGGATGCACAAGAGGCAACCACACATTGATGTTTCTCTCCCTCTCTCCTTCCCTTCCCCCCTCTAAAGATAAATAAATTAAAAAAAAAAGACTGCAGGATTTGAAACGAGTGGTCAGTGATTTTTGAGTTTAAATGAATGGTCAATGACTTCTGAGTTCTGATTCTCTCGTAACAGGTTAAATTGGTTTGAGCTTAGGTTTGTCAATAACTAATTTTCTCTGAATTTCGTCTCAACATCCATAAAATCAAGAGCACGGCATTCGACCTCGGCATGACGACTCTGAGGAACACACGCGACACTGCAGATGAAGTGTCAGCACGCAGTGGGTGCTCAGTACCTGCTGCCGCGCCCCATTTCCATCCCCTTTCCCTCCCCCGCAAAAAAAAACCACCGCCAACTCACAGTGCCCACTGATTTCAAAGCGCCCCTGATTCACTTGTGGCCAGTGCCACTCCATGCGGCATATCTCACCATCAACTGTTTCTGTTTTCTGACAACTGCACTAAAGCCTTGGGCCAGAAGACCTATCACGGCCCTGGGCACACAACGGAAACTTTCAGAAATACTTCTGCAAGTGGAATCTGGATTCGTTTTTAATCTGAGCCAGCAAACACCAAGGTGGACATGAGACCTTCACCGCAGCCCTCAGATCTGCCCCTCCCGCCTCTCCAGCCCCCTCTCACTGCTCCCCTCGGGTCACCGTGCTCCGGCCACGCTGGCTGGTCCCTTCTCGTCCCCGCTGGGGCTTCCTCGGACATCCCCAGAAAGTTCTGTGCCTCTTCCCAATCGCCCGCCTTTCCCTTTTCTCCAGAGTATCTATTTCTAGCATTAGCTCACTTGCTTCTAGTCTCTCCCCAGCCACGGGGCTCTGAAACGCCACCAGTGCAGACACTGGCCCGTGCTCGTGGTCCACCGCTGTGTTCCCAGTGCCAGGCACACCGTGAGCGTCCCCCAGGTGTCCGTTGAGTAAATGGACGGCACTTCACTTCCTTCTTCACCATCCTTCACGCTACTGAAGAGTTAGACACAAATTGAGGACCCGTAACATTCATGCCAGACTCCGACCTCATTAATTCTCCAAAAGAAGCTTTACAGCATGAAACACCCTAGCACTGGCCAAGCACTGGGAGAGACACGAGACACTTCCTCTCGCTCAGCGAGAGAAGGCCGATTACCTGGGGAAATCAGGGGCAGGGCCCACGGTGAAGCCCACGGAGGGCTCAGGAATGAATCAGGTCCCCACAGACATCTCTTCCACCCGCCCCCACGCCTCTCACTCTCACTCCTGCTCGGCCAGGTTTTCTCAGCTCCTTACACGTTAGCCTCCACCTTCGCTCTGGTCGTCTAACAGGACAAGCCCTGCTTCGGTCAGTGCCCCCGGCTACGTCCCCTCCGGCCCCACAGCCTGTGGGCCCCG
>PVKM010045506.1:0-11960 GCA_004027735.1 Carollia perspicillata
CCTATTGCCCAGCTGGTGTAGCTCAGTGGATTGAGTGTGGGCCTGAGAACCAAAGGGTCCCTGGTTCGATTCCCAGTCAGGGCACATGCCTGGGTTGTGGGCCAGGTCCGTGGTAGGAGGTGTGCAAGAGGGAACCACACACTGATGTTTCCCTCCCTCTCTTTCTCCTTCCCTTCCCCTCTCTCTAAAAATAAAATAAAATCACATAAAAATTAAAAAAACCTATCAAAGTTGGTTACTTTTTGTGTAGCCATTTTAATATTGATGATGGAAGAAAATACACATTTTCAGCATGTTATTTCAAGAAAGGTAAAAACACGCCCTGGCTGGCGTGGCTCAGTGGATTGAGCACGGGCCTGTGAATTAAGGGGTCGCCGGTTCTATTCCCGGTCAGGGCACATGCCTGAGTTGCGGGCCAGCTCAGTCCCCAGTAGGGGATACGCAGGAGGCAACCACACATTGATGTTTCTCTCCCTCTCTGTCTCTCTTCCTTCCCCTCTCTCTAAAAATAAATAAATAAAATCTTTAAAAAAAAAAGAAAGGTAAAAACACAACTGAAATACAAAAAAATATTTGTGCCATGTATGGAGAAAGTGCTGTGACCCTTTGAATGTGTCAAAAGTGGTTTGCAAAGTTTAATGCTGGAAATTTCTTGCTGGACGATGCTCCAGGGTTGGCAGACCAGTTGAAGTTGATAGCAATCAAATCAAGACATTAACTGAGAGCAGTCAATGTTATACCACACAGGAGATAGCCAACATACTCAGAATATCTAAATCAATAAAATTATTGGTGAAAATAAAAAATGTGTCTTTTATTTTATGGAAAAAAAAGAACACAAACTTTTTGACCAACCCAATAAATCTTGTCACATTAGTCATGTCTTTTTTGGTTTGGCTATTTCCCAGTTGAACTCTAGTCCTGCACTGTTTTAATATATCAGTCACTAGCCACATGTGGTCAACGAACTCTTGCAATATGCCAGTGTGAATTAAAATAGTCTAGAAGTATAAGTTGTACACTATATTTCTCTAAGACTTGGTACAAATAAGAATGCAAAATTATCTCATTAATCATTTTTAATATTGATTACAGGTTGAAATGATAATATTTTAGATATGTTGGGATAAATAAAAATATTATTAAAACTAACCTCACTTGTTTTCTTTTACTTTATCTAATGGGACTGTTAGACAATGTAAAAGCCCATGTGTACTTTGCATTGTTTTGCTGGTCAATTCAGGATTTTTGTCAGCCAGTGCGAGATTCTGCTCTTCCCCTTCTGTCAAGGGCCAACACCAGGTGGGCAGAATGTGCATGGCATTCGGAGTTGGGCTCCTCTGGGAGAGGCTGTCGTTGGCTCTGCTGCATTGTCCCTGCAGGTGGCTTCCTCCCACCTGGTCTTCCTGTGCAGCCTCTAGATCCTTTGCATCCAAGTGAGGTTGGTGCTGCCAGCAAGGCTTTTAGCTGATACCGCCCATGTCGGGACACTGACAAGATCCTCCCGATGGGACTGAGATGCCCCTGCTCGTCCTCTGTCCACCCAGGGTCCACCGGCCTTTCCTGGCCATCAGCGATCCTTTGTTCTCTGACTGTGGTAGATTCAGGGCTTCTTTGTAAGGCTGTCAGTCTCCTTGAGCAGCATCCCAAACATAACTGCATTTTTACTGTGGTAAAGTACACAGAACACAAAATGTACCATCCTAACTATTTTTGTAAGTGTAAGTTCAGTGCCATTAAGAACACTCACATCGTTGTGTGATCAACAGCTCCATTTACCTCTAGAACTTTTCATCCTCCCCAAATGAAACTTTGGACCCATTAAAAATTGTGCATTTTTTTATCATCCTTTTTCCATCTTAATGGAGTCAACCCAGAATTAGACCATTGGCCTTCTCTCCCTAGAAAATACATAAGGGATTCATTCAGTCCAGACTCAGTTCTTCTCAAGAAAAATCTCCTCCTTAGGGTGTGTGAAGGAAGACTCCTAAAAATAGCCTTGCTGCTTGGTGTCCATATAGTTTTTGACCCAAACTTTTAAGGGTAAGAAGTGGTGCTTGTACTGTATTAATAGTGACAATGAGCATAACCTGGGACTATTCTAGGTGACTGGGACAAAGGTGCCCCTATTTATAAATCAGCAGTTCTCAGAGTGAGACTCTTTCAGGAGGCCCACGAAGTCAAAACTGCTTTTGTAATAATGCAGAGCTAACATTGGCCTTTTTCACCCTCATTTTGTCATGAACGTACAAAAAATTTTCCACAAGAACACATGACACATGATGTCATTGCGCTCATAGCTAAATATATATATATATATACTTTTGTATTCTTGAGTTTTCCAGAACTTTTCAAGCTTGTCAGTTTATGGTATGAACATGCGTGTTTCAGAGTTAACTCTCTTTTTTCTCAGGGCTTTTACAAGCTACCTTTTATTATATCTGCTATAATCTCTGCAAGAAAGCGTTGTGAAATTCCAAAGTTACCCTTATGCTTATATATATATATTTAAAAAGAAAATATATTTTTCTGTTTTCCTTTACAATTTTATATTTTAAATGTATTAGTTTTAATTTTTAATAAAACAAATATCTAATGCAGCAAATATATAACCTACCTCAACCCCACAAGAAACCCTTGGGGTCTTCAATAGTTTTTACGAGCATAAGGGAGTTCTAAAACCAAAAAGTTTGAAAATTTTCTCTTAGAGATAAATTTTATGCTTAGTTGTTTGGGATTTTAGCCTGTTTGGACACATAACTTTAATTTATCTCAAGAAGCATGCTCCTTACAATGGAAAGTTCTATTTTACATAAGAAAAACCAGGAATTTGATTCTGTTTTTGGAAATCTACTTTCCTTAGTGATGTCTTTTTGAAAGTAGAGAGGCTGAGGGAATAAGTTGATTTAGAGAGAATTAGAAACCATCATTCAGTAGTTCAATATATGACACTAATGCACGTGTCAGTCATGCTGTGTGGAACTGAACAGTAGATAACATGTTGTGGGCTAGTGTTCTGTCACCACACTAACTATTTTGCGGGGGAGGCAGAGACAATTTTGTGAACCAATTGACTTTTTCAATCTGTGTGTTCTCTGCAAATTCTTTCACCAAAAATTTGTCAAGGAGGCACATTATAAATGAAATGCAATGAATCTAATCAGTTCCAGTTTAATCAACTAAAGATAACAATACATTTAGTGAGCCAAGTGATAGCTAAACATGGACCTGGCTCAGAATATTATAGTTGGGGGGAAAGTTCTGCAGATGAAGAAACTGAGGCTCAAAAGCCGAAGGGTAAGCGTGGTGGTTGTGGCTAATATTGCTGTATTGCCAGTTCAAAAGTTACAGAGAGTAGCTCTTAAAAGTTCTCATTGCAAGAAAAAAAAAAAACTGTAACTGTGTGTGGTGACGGACGTTAACTAGATTCTGTGGTGATCATTTTGCAATATATATGAATATTGAATCATTATGTTGTACATCTGAAATTAATATATTGTTATATGTCAATTACAATAGAATCTGAGTTCTCAAACTTAATTCATTCTAGAAGGCTGTTGGAAAAATGATTTGTTCAAAACCCAAATCTCCTTTTTTGTTACCTGAGGGACGTGAGACTGATCATACAGGTATCAGCATGAAAGCGTTGTTGGGTCGAGAACTAAAGTTTTGTTCGACAACTGAGACATTTTTTCCGTTAACAACTTGGTCAAGAACCAGACTGTTCGAGATGTGAGACATTTGAGAAACAAGGTTTCTCAAATAAACAAGGTTTACTGTATTTATTCACTTAAAAAAGGGGTGACTGCTGAGGGTCACGCAGGCATGCAGTGGCCAACCAGGCCTACACCCAGGCCTCCTGCCTCTCAGGAGAGAGGGTGAGGTTGGCAACTAGTTCTTAGAGAAACCATAGGCAGGTTTTCTTGGTGGGTCCATATTCACGTTGCCCCTCAGCTCTCTTGGCCTCTACCGCTCTCCTGTTAGCCTCCAGGCCTGGGAGGTGAAAATGGGTTTGCTCATGCGGTAACCTACAGGTTCCAAGTCTTCGTGCTTTTGTAAATGAGCAAGTGACATAGTGCCAGGCGAGACGCAGCCTCCCCAAATGAACTAATTAGACTTTTAAAAACAGCAAAGAGGCTTGCCACAGTGTTTTATTACACAGTCTTCTAAGTGGTAATTGAAAAAGAAGGACTTGATTTTAAATTCCCTCTCTGAGGTGTTGACTGTGGCAGGGAGGGACTGTGGGGGCAGAAAACCCTGTGCATCATAAACTGGATCTTTCTGTCACTTAGGGCTTGCTGGGTCCAGAGTACCTTCTACTCACTTTGGAAATTGAAAGGAAAAGAGCTAGACTCAAAGTGGCAGTTTAGATTTGGGAACTCTAGCCTTCGCTATAATAGAGAAATTTAAAGTACACTCCTTTGGTAATAATCTGCTTCCAAAGTTCCACAGACCAGAAGGTTAATCTGAATCAAATTTAAGGAAAATGCTGAACTGGATCCTAGAATTGTCTTCTGTGTAACCTGTGACCTCCCTCCCATTTTTCCTCCTTCTCCCTTTCCTTCCATCAGGACGTCTTAGGCCTTCGGTCTGCTGTTCAACTCAGTGCCATTCAAATTCCTTGAAGCTTGCTGAGCAGCTACGATACATCAGCCATTGGAAATCTACAAAGCAGAATACAATAGTCCCCACAGAAGAAGTAATAAGGAGAAGAGAAGCATGTGACACAGGTACAGACAGATCCATGGCCCCAAAGGTATAAAAAATCAAGAAGTACGGTGCCTGTGATGCAGGGTGCAGCCAAGAGGTGGACCCCAAAAAGAGATTTGGAATGGGGTCCAGAACTCAGGGTGTCTAGGAAATATTGGAGAGACAGGTAAGATGTCCTCACCCCTTCCCCCATAGGTGTGAGTTGGGGGAGGGGACACATGGAGCAGGAACATGCAGAGCTGTTTTGTATAGCTACAGCTTTGCAGCTAACCTCTGGCATGGTCATTTAACATATCTATAACCTTTAACTGGTTGCACAGTTATGTTAAATAGCTGTGGCCATGCTCTGAGCCAGGGGGATGGAAGTGACTTCCACCCAAGATGTAGCTGGGGGCAGGTCCCCCAGGAGACAGCGCCTATGTGAGAACTTGGAGAAGATTGGCTCCACGCCATGGGGCCACACCTGCCCAGACTCACGGTGTCAGCCCAGTAAACTTGGAATAGTACAGGAATGCTGGCAAGTGTAACTGAGTGTAGGAGGAGTCAGAAATGGGGCTGCAGAGGAGCACTGGCTCGGGGATTTAAAACCCAGATGCGGCAGCCACTGGGGGAGCCACGTGCACCTTTGCGGAGAGTACCACGAGGTTTTGCCAGAGTGAAAACCCCCTCTTGGTTTTGCCAGTAAAGAGAGAGCCACGAGGCTTCACCAAAGTGGGGACCCCCTCAGCTTTAGTAGAGAGAATCACCATGTGGCTTTAGCAGAGAATCACCACTGGGCTCTGGCAGAGTGGCGGCGACCTTTCCCTCTCCACACATCTGCGGAGAGAAGAGCCATGTGGTTTTGTGATGCAGACACTGGCCCACAGTGTCCATGTCATTATGGATGAAATGAGACATTCACATGGACTACACAGTCCAGTGGAGGAAAAGGGCGGGCATGGCTTGTCTCTCAAGAGGAGCAAAAGCCTTGGCCCTTGCTGTGACCAGCCTTTATTGGGTTTCTCTGCACGTTACATGATGGTCCTCATTTACTATGCACAGGTTGCTTTAGGTGGTTGGTTACCTTTTACAGAAAACAAAGGAGCCAATGCTGCTAATCACATCACAGAAGAGGGATATTTGCAAATAAAAAGGGCAAAAGTGGTTGAACCCGTTACACTCATTCTTGGAAGGTTTAGCATGGATTTTAGGAAGTTACTCTGCAGTAAATGTTTGCCACTGGGGGCTGGGCCCACGCCACACAGAATGGTCTCCTACAGTTTTGGCCAGAGTCCAGACCCCTGCAGCTTTGGTAGAAGAGGACCACTCAACTTCAGGGTGCTCCCTTTGGCCACGTGGCCTGGGAAGCGGGAGAAACTTTGCCTGGAAAATGGGTGCAAAGAATTCTTGGCAGTAGGCCATGAGAAGGTGCCACATGGCTTTGGGTTTATTAGACATCCTGCCTGGATGGCAACACAGCTGACAGTGCCAGCGGCCTGAAACACGGACGTGTGCTTCTTTTCCTGAGTTATCGTATCCCGAATTAGGGCAGGGGGAGAAGGAAGCACTGTGGGAGTCTGCTGATATCCGAAAGGACTTTGATCTCTTAATGAGGACATTGGGTCACTACGTTAAGTCTGTATAGCTTCAAATAAAACTTTCCTTTCCTTTTCACAAATCTCTGGCATTGAGAAACGTCTTTCATCTGGTGGTGGACATAACAAACTTGTGTGTGTGTGTGTGGTAACAGTTTTTGGCATACTTGGGTGGGCCAAATATTGCCCCCCGCCTTGGACTTCTGTTCTGTAACACCTGTGACAGACCATGGAGGGTGAAGTATTTACCTGTGGCTCTATCAGTGAGTGTACCGAGCTGGAGACCAAGTTGGAGGTGAAAGTTTTAAGAAATCACCTAATCAAACCCCTTTGCCAGTGCAGTAATCCTCCTGGACGTTTGAGATTTCAAATTAGTAAGATCAGTAAGAGCAGAATTATGACTCCACCACGGGACTCTGGGCAAATCATGTAAGCTCTGTGTGTCTCAGTGCCCTCATCAGTGAGTGAGTGGGGATGATAAGAATACCTGCCTTGTAGGTTTATCATGAGAACTAAATAGGTTCCTACATGTAAAGCAAGAACAATGAACCCAGCACCCTACCTGCATGCATATTTGTCTGGAGTGGCTAGGGGACTGGCAGACACAGTTATGGAGACTTTCAGGGGACACAACATAGGACTGAGGCACACACTCACACACACACATCATGTCCAGACAATAAGCCGACCTACTTCTGACTCCACTTTTATGAAAGGGAAAGGAAGGGCAGGAGAAGGAGCCCAGATCAATGGAGTATTTCTACCAAAGACACTGAGGACGAAATAAGAAAGAGACTGCACTGATCTGAAAGTAATTAGGTAAGTTTTTGCTAGGGACACAAGAGAGATCTTAAGAACTAACTTCAGCTCATTTTCAGAGAAAAAGGTTCTGTTTTGCACAAGTGAGTTTGGGACTGTGAAATTCATACCCATGAGTCAGATCAACGAAATCCACTCATGACTTGCTTACTGCTTTGCAGCCTTCTGTTTCCACAGCGGCTCCCTCTGATTGTTGATGTGTCAGCCCCAGCCCCTGCCCTGCTCCAGAAATACCACCTTGCATCACAGAATGAACCCAGCACCTCCTCACCTCACCTGAGTCAGCAATGGCCCCACAGGGCACCTGGGAATAATGACCTTAATGTCCCGGATGCCTCCTGAATACAGTGGGCATGACTGTTCCCATTCTGCCTGAAGAATAAGGACTGGAATCAGCAGACCCTTCCTAGAGACTGGGGCATCACCTTCTGGCAGGGCTTTTGCAGTATGTTAAGTGAGGTAATGCATGTAAAGTGCCAGGTGCTAAGAAGGTGCTCAGGAAAAAAAACTATTATATTCTTGTAATTATTATTTTATTCTTTTGGTTCTAAACTCTTGGATGTTGTGACATCTCTGCACACACACGTGTGTATGTATTTGGAAACCTCTATGCAAATGAATGCATATTTGTACACAATTTAGGAAGGCTCAGGGGGTTTCGGCTGGAAGGTTTTCCCTAATAAAACTGATGTGCTGAACAGAAGAAGCAGCTGGAAAGGTTTTAAGGCTTCCCTTGTCAGGAGCACTTTACAACTCAGTCAGCACTCCAGGGATAGGGCCTACACCTCAGGAATATTTTATAACCCCAGGTCAGGCTGACAGGGGCCGCCAAGGTGAGGAGCTGGTGCTGTTGTTTGGATCCTCGATTCTCAAAGTGTGGCCTGGGACAGGCCATATCAGCATCTCCTGGGAGCCGCTTGCTGGAAATCAAAACCTTGGGCAGCACTCCAGATCCGTCCAAGGTTAAATCTGAATCTGCATTAGAACAGGATCCCCACCTCTTTGGGTTTTGGCTGACGATTAATGAGTCCATGTACGTCAAGGACTCCAGTAGATGCGCCCCCCTAGGAATCGGAAGCTCTATTCTCTCTAGCTATAAAAGCTTTGGCAACCCCTGGGCCTCAGTTTCCTCTCTGGTGAAACAGGATGCTGGTTGAAACAATAGCAGCCCCGCCTGGATCAGCCTGTGAGCAGAGGCATGTGGCCTCCCGCCCAGAGCAGCCCCTGATGATGGCGGTCCTATGCCCCCACTCCCAGCTCGGATCCCTAGGGTGTCCCTGCTGAGGAGTCCAACCCAGGAGTGACTGAATCTGGCAAGAGCTAAAAATTAATTCCCTTCAAATCAATAATTTGCAATTAAACACAGAAGACACTGAAGCTGGGGTGGGGGAGGGGGCAGGCTTCTGAAAAGAGGACAGCTGATCACTTCAAGGCTTTGGAAGTGAGGGGGGTGGAACCCAGCCCATTCCAAACAAACAAATGAACACTCAGCTCCATTGTTTGTGAGGAAGCAAGCACAGGGACTTAAGTGGTACTTGAGGGGTGAAAAAAAGTCAAGAGCTTATATCAGCAGGACTCAATGCCAGGAGCTAATTTACTTCCCTGGGTGCTCTCTGCTTATGTACTTCCTGTGGCTCAGTGCCCCACTCCACCATGCCGGGGACCTCTGAAGCCTGGAGAACAGGCCTTCAGAGTTCGCTGGCTGCTGACACACCAGCTCATGGAAGAACTGGAAGCCTGCCTGCGTTCCCTCCCCACCCTTAGCAGCAAGTGTCAGACCAGATTGGCTGAGTGCCAGGCGGGCAGTGCCAATGGGGAGCGCATGTGTGATAGAAGCAGGCAACTCCACGGAGCCGGGATTGAGTGATGGTTGACACCACACAGTGATATTAGCGATCTGGGGCTGGGAGCCATCTCTGAGGTCTCCAGAGATGTGCAAGGATGTGCTGAAATTCCCAAAACAAAATTGAAACATACTTGATTTTCAAAGTAAATGCATGCCATGCAGCATTGGGGATGGAGGGTGAGGAACAAAACAATACGGTATAAAGAACTGCAGCTTGAAAAAAAAACGGGTCTTCAATGTATAGCGATTATAAAATAAAACGCGGGTCTTTTGAGTTTCTCCAAAACCACAGTAAAATGAGGAAAAAACATAGCATTTTTTTCTTTTACAAGTGTTCACAAATGACTAGCTTGCAAGTCATTAATAAGTCAGAGCTGGACTCCGTGCCCAGAAGGACAAGGAAAAGAATAACCTATCGAGGAGCTAGCACGGGCCAGCGCGTAGGTGCTTTGCAGCTTCATCTCACCCCGTGCTCGCAGCACCTTCAGGAAACAGACTTGAGCACTGCACTCCTTTGACCTGGGAGGGAATGTGCCAGGATCCATGACTGGTTCCAAAGTAGGAGTTGAGCCCTACTCTATGTAAATCACTCACCTAAAACATGAAGAAAGGATATATAATTTTAAGACACTATTCCAAGTTATAATTTAATCAGGAAAGCAACATTTACGAAGGAAAATATGATATAGTCTAGCAATTGTTAAGTGCCCAATGGGTAGGGCCGAAAAGAAGAGCCGTATGAATACTGACTGAGAGAGACCCCTCAGGCCTTCAGTGGACAGGAAGACACCACGAGTTAGTGGGCAGGGGAAGCCTCGAGAAAAAACCCAGGTTGAAGCGTGAAGAGGAAGAAGAACCTTCCGGGGGAGGAAGGCAGGTGGAGCAAAGGCACGGAAAGGAGAAAAAGTGGCCTGGATCTGTTAGATTGTAGGAGGCCTATTCATGAGTTATTTTTCTTTGAAGACATCGTGATAATATAGAATTTAAAAGGTTGGCACGGTAAAGGTGCTGTTCACATCTTTTTTATGCCTAAAGGAATTCTAACCCTAAAATATCACAAGGAATGGTAACTCTCTTGTCATTTAACAATTACTTGCTTGCTTTGAGCCAAGCACGCTGAGGCACATGGCCAAGAGCTCAGCCTCCCGCGGAGCACAGGGGCAGGGCCCAGCCTCGCTCTCTTTCCAATTACAGTGACATTCAGTGTTATTCTTAGTTTCAGGTGGAGTGCAGTGGTTAGACAGTCGTGTACTTTACCGAGGGATCCCCTGATATTGCCAGTACCCACCTGGCATCATGCACAGTAATTGCAATGTTATTGACTGTATTCCCTACGCTGCACTTTACATCCCTGTGACTATTCTGTAATTACCAATATGTACTCCTTAATCCCTTCACCTTTTTCACCCAGTTCCCCAGCACCCCTCCCCTCTGGCAACCATCTGTTTGTCTCTGTGTTTATGAGTCTGTTTCAATTTTTTTGTTTATTTTGTTCTTTAGATTCACATGTAAGTGAAGTCTCATGGTATTTGTCTTTCTCTGTCTGATGTATTTCTGAGAACTTAGCATAATGTTCTCCAGGTCTCCCCATGCTGTTGCAAAGGTAAGATCTCCTTCTTTTTTATGGCCAAGTAGAATTCTATTGTGTAAATGTACCAGAGCTTTTTTATCCACTCATGTATATGGAGCATGCGTGCTGTTTCCAGATTCTGACTGCTGTAGAAAATGCTGCAGTAAGCATAGAGGTACACATATTCTTTCAAATTAGCGTCTCATGTTTCTTTGGATAAATTCCCACAGTAAGAATCGCTGCATCATAAGGCAGACCCGTTTTTAATGTTCTGAGGAAACTCCATACAGTTTTCTGCAGTGACTGCACCAATCTGCATTCCCGCCAATATTGCAAAAGGGTTCCCCTTTCTCCACATCCTCGCTAGCACTTGTCATTTGTTGATTTATGGATGATAGCCATTTGGACAGGTGTGAGGTGATATCTCATTGTGGTTTTGATCAGCATTTCTCTGATGGTTAGTGACGTTGAGCATCTTTTCACGTGCCTATTGGCCATCTGTATGTCCTCTTTGGGGAAATATCTATTCAGGTCTTTTGCTCATTTTTTAATTGGATTGTTTGGGGGGAGGGTTTGATGTTAAGTTGCATGAGTTTTTTAAGAAAATTTGGATATTAACCCCTTATCAGCTGTATTATTGGCTAACATCTTTGTCCTATCAGTGAGCTATCTTTTCATTTTGCTGATGGTTTCCTTGGCTGTGCAAAAGCTTTTCAGTCTCATCTAGTCACATTTGTTATTTTTTCTTTTGTTTCCCTTGCCTAAGGAGACATATCAGAAAAAATAAGATTCCAGTCCCTCAAAGACATGGAACTACAGACTGAGACACCTACCCAGCCCCCACAGAGCTCAGCTGAGTGCAGGCACTGTCTCTCCTAAACGCAGAGCTAGGGCCGTGGGGGCAGTGCCCATACCTCCTATCAGTCAATGAAGTTATTTTTATTAGTTTCTATGGAGACTCGGATGCGCTATTATTGACCTTTATTTACTGGCCAGACCCAAAGTCACTGCCATAAGAAGAAAGAAGAAAGAGACATCAGGCCTCAGACAAGCTGCTCTATGGGTCAAGTTCTGCATCTCCCTTCCCTACGGGGAGGCGGGCAGGCTGGCTCAGACTGTCTCTTCTCTCTGGAAGAAGCAAGGCAGTCCATCCTCAGGAAGGAGAAATTCTGCCTGGATTGTTGAAATTCCAGAACATTTGCTGGGACCACTGTTCTACTGAGTGGGTCATCTAACAAAACAAAAAGTAACGGGACACATACAGGTTGTGTTTGACCACCAGTGCCAGCCTGACTGAAGTGGCTCTTTTCTGTTTCCCCTACTTCCTTCCGCTGAGCTGGACCAGTAAGAATCCCCGAGCTGATCGGCTCTCTGCTCTGCAGCGATTTTCTCTCTCCATTAAACCTCTCCCTCCCACCCACCCTCCCTCCCTCTCTCTCTC
>PVKM010045507.1:0-11957 GCA_004027735.1 Carollia perspicillata
TCACGGGCTCCCTTCCCTGTATGGAATTGGGGTACTCCGAGTTCTCTGACGTGTGAGTGCCCCCCTCAAGAGTCGGGTTGTGAAAGGGAGGGAGTGATGTAAATTTCCGTGAGTTTACACGCCCACTACTAACTCCATAGCTTCACCAGCTTCACATCTCATTCTTTTAACGGGTCTCTTCAGCTTCTGGCCACAAACGGTAAGGAAATGTGTGCACTTGTACATTTCCAAACCGGGCATTTCATGCTTCTGCTTGGAGCGGAGCGTCTCAGTCCCCATGCATCCATTTGATTAAGTGCTGATCACCGTCAAATGCTCACGTTTACCCCTTTGACGAGAACGAGGGACACCGGGCTGTGTCACACAGATGCTGGTTTTCAAGTTGCAGTTGGTTCCATCTGACTTCCAGGAGACAGAGCCGAAGCGTGATTTCCACTTGTTGTTCTGAATGCTGTTCCTTTTCTTTCCTCAGGCGTTCCAGTGTCTCTGCAAGGCATACAAGTGTGACACGCAGTCCAGTGGTTGGGAGAAGGACATTGCGTCATTTAAGGAAGTGGTTCAGAGAGCCTTAGGACTCGCACATGGTACTTATGCGACATTGGCTATCCACGCGTGTTGTAGTGTGTTTTTACTGATAAGAGAAAGTATTAGTCAAAAGTAAAATTTCATCACATACAGTTTCAGATTACTGCATTATATTGAAATTGTGTTTAGTTCAGCAGATCTTTACGAAACAACAACTGTGCAGCAGGCACTTTCGAGCAATTAGGAAGAAATAGGATAGAGGCTTAAACACTTTGAAGAAGCGGCTGGTGGTAGATAGGAAATACGAAATTATTTAGAGATGTGAAATTATTTAGAGATGCGAAGTGTGTTTGCACCTGTACCTAATCTTCGTGTCACACGGCCTGTTTGCACTGATCACATAGTGCTAATGGTGTCAGTTACATTTCCCTGACTCCTATTCTTTATAGGTGAAACTATTCATAAAATGCATAGATTTCTGGAATACATAGCAATATACAAAGAGTGTGGCATATATAAGAGAAATAACAGTATAATCAAATATCTTTGAGAAATGTAGTGGGTGATATTTGAGGGGAGGGGAACCTTATCTATAAAGTTGTATACCTGTGGGGTAAACATATTCCAGGTAAAGGCTACTTTTCATTATTTGCATTAATGAAAAACATACCAGATAAATTTGGTGACTCGCGTTTATATATGTTGGCTTATGGGTGGGGGAGGCCCTGGGACTGCCGTTCAGATAAAGGAATGAAGCCGCAATGTTACAAGCTGGATCACAAGGACTGTGAGCCTGTCCGAAAGTCCTCCTCTGAATTCTTCTGCCACTAACAGCGACCCCAAGTAGGGAGCCAGTGGGGGGCGATGGGAAGGGCGGAGCTCTGGGAGGCCTGGGCTCCCCCACCCGCTCCGCCAGGCACGTGCAGGAGACTTGGGGGAAGTCACAGCACCTCTCTGAGCCTTAGCTCTCTCATCAGGAAAACGAGACTATACCGGCATAGGCCATGAAGTTATGCAGTTATGAAGAAAAAGGGAAAGCACAAGCATAAATGGAAAACACACATTTAAAGATACAACATTTAAAAAATACTCACCAGGGTCTTACACATAATTTAAGTGTTAATCCCTTGCTTTCTTACCCCCACCTGGTTCCTTAGGAGGTGGAAGAGCTGAGCTATGTGATAAGGGACTCAAACTAACAGAAAGAAAAATGAGGAACAAGGATAAAGTCTAACTTGCTTTTACAGAAGTAACGATATTCAAGCAAGTTAGAAATAGGTTTAGTAGTTAATAATTCTATTTATGGCCTTATGATCATTGATAAAAAATATACAAATATTCAGTTAGCTGACATCTACCCCTTGACCGACTCGTGCAGCGGGAGTTCAGTGTGGGGACGCTGGGCAGGATGGCCGAGAGGCCTGCGCAGGGACAGCCTGGGATGGCTGGAGTTGATGTGGCCTGTGCTGGCCTCGCGGCGGGCGTGCTCAGGTGGAGTTCAGTCCTGTGCCTTTGGCCTTGTGTTTGGGGAAACCCGTGCCCAGATGTATGACGTGCATAGTTATGGCAGGGTGCGATTTGCTCTGAAGAATTTACCTCCTTCAACCAGCCAGCTCGCCACATTGCTGTGAACAGCTGGCTGAGTAGCAGTCAAAGCCAAGGTATTTTCTGTGATCACTGAGCAACGGTGTTAATCCTGTCAAATACAAACTTGCAGGTTGAAGGAGCGCTAGGGAAAAGTCTGCACTTTGCACCCCAGAGTTGGTCTTAGACGGTTTTTGGCGCTTTCTTTCATCCCATCCCGTTGGTCCTTGGAGAAAAACTAGTGTCTGCTCTTTTCAGTCCTCCTTTGACTTGTATCATTGCATTGGTGCTTCTGCAACATTGTACGTGTATTCGAGCAGACTCAGCTTTGGTTTCTAGTGATGTCTTAGATTCATGAAGGTGGGCCTTAACCTCGCTGCCTCTGTGCATCAGTGGTCAGTGGAAGAATCAGCTGGGTTTCTCTGTTATTTTCCTTTTTATCTTTCTCTCCAACACTGTTCTACATTTCACCCAATGCTGAAAAGGAACTAGAACATTCAAAAAAATCTCCACACCATGTACTAGCTATTGGATTGCTATTTTTAAGAGTAGCCATGTGCTCCAGAAAGCTTGATATGGTACTGCAGTCTGACGCAGTGTTTGGGATCTTTCTCTGACAAGAGTGTCATTGTGTGCTCATCTGTACTGTCTGCAGGGCAGGTATTCATTCATAGTCTCAGCTATTCTGTCTTCTGGGGAAGGTCAAAAGATCAGTCCTTCCTTGCCATCCAGGAACTTCTGAAATGATAATGCTGCATTTTTACTTCAGTCAGCCTGGAGGGAATGCTGTTCTCCTGGGCTTCCTTGTGTGTCTGTCTGTCTGGCTAACTATCTGTGTATCTCCATCTCAAATGCCTTTTGAAAATGGGGTTGAGGAAAGGACTAATAGAGTGTATGTTTGTCTTTTTGCTCTATTTTTGTTTTTCTCAGAATGAAAATAAAGGATTGAAAAAAGAATCAGCTCTGGCCCAGATGGCTCAGTTGGTTGGGCATTGTCCTGTGAACTGAAAGGTCACCCGATGTGATTCCTGGCCAGGGCATTTGCCTGTGTTGTGGGTTCGGTCCCCAGTCAGGGTGATGTTTCTCTCCCTCTTTTACTCCCTCCCTTCCACTCTCTCTAAGATTAAATAAATAATCTAAGAAAGGAAGAAAGAATCACAGCTGTTTCTGATGTAAGTTAGGTATTAATCAGTCCAACTTCCACAGATGTGGTAGGTACAGTGTTCCTTACTAAGGGACACAGCCATGATAACACCCACTTTTCTGGGTTAAACCCTTTGAAAATGCGTTTAACCTCACTAGTTACCATGCATCCTTTCATTCTTTAGCTCAGATATGTCAAAGTCTAATTACTATTTAGAAATAGGAAAGTCAAACCTAAGTCTCACCAGCCACGAAGATACTATGAATTAATGATAGAACTGTGTTTGCCAAACGCAGGTAACCTCCACCCACTGGCTGGAGTTTGCATGCAAAAAGAACTCTATTTCCTATCCCTGGTCCAAGGCCTAGGGTACTAAGTAGACTTTAATTGTTGCAGTCTTTGGTGTAGTTTTCAAAGGTGTGGTTATTGTTCTGTTTGTAGTGAGCATCATTCAGAGGGACAAAAACAAGACCAGATCAGTGGAGAAATACCAGGCGTTGTATTTTTACAAAGCCCTTTGCTTGTTTCTATAAAGTGTTCATAGTTGGATCTTCTGCCAGGGGGGATTATGCCCCCTTCATAATTTCAAGTTTTAGGGAAAGGGCTCCCCAGAGTGCTGGAGGCAGAGTCGTTGGAGAAGACAGACTTCCTTCTCCCCAGGCCCTGCTGATGCCAAGCATGGCTCAGCGGCCAGAGCCCGGCTGTGGTCACGTCCCGAAGTGCGTGCACATCATCGGTTGCTGATATCAGTTCTTCCAGATGGTGATGTGAACCCTGAGTATGAAATTGTACTGAGAACTGAACTGTAAGCATCTGTCATGTCACTTCCTTGGGCCAGTGTCATCAGCATTGTGAGTCCCCATTAGGGACTCGGTCCTGGGGAAGCCACACGGAGATGTGCTGCATCTGTTTGGCCCACTGTGGGCACTTCGTGTTCAATTCGATTGTGTCGGTTTCTGAGTAATTGCAGAGTGTGTGTGTGTGTGTGTGTGTGTGTGTGTGTGTGTGTGTGGTGGGGATAGGGTCTCTTCCCAGTGGTCTGTAACTCACCAAAATTCACCTATTTTCCTCAAAATTCTCTTTTTACCAATAAGTTACCCTTCTGAAAGAAAGATAAATGGGAGAATTATGTGCATAATTATCCTTTTTCCAAATTAAAAACTTTCCATGGAAAATATTTCTAAAGCCTGTTACTATAAAGTCTTACTAGATAATTGTGGGTTGTGTTTTTTTACCTGTGAATTGTCATCAGCAGTTTTTGCAGATGCCTTTCCCTGCGTTTCCCCTCCAGTGGCTGTGAGGTGCAGTGAGAACAAGTCCAGTCCCCAAGAAGCTGTGCAGGCGCTTTCCTCCGTGCGGCTCCACCTCCGGGGCCTGGCGTCTCAGGCCAAGGTGAGAGTGGGAGGGGCAGCCGTGGGTGGGACGAGGCCCTCGTGCCAGCCAGCTGCTCTTGAATTTCCTTCTCCATCAGCAGCGGTTTTAGGCCCACGTTACATTGTAGGTGTTGGCCCCCAGGTAGATGTTTGTAGTGGGGAGGGTCTTCCTGGCCCAGTGGCTAGACCCCCTCGGGGCGGGTAACTCAGGACTCTGAGACACTGACACTCACAGTCCGGCCCTTAATGCGCTTTCTAAACTAAATTAAAACACTGCTTTTTCATGTATCACTTTTCCCAGAGTGGGGCATATGTGCCACTGGTAGCTTTTGGGTAAACTTACAATTTTAATATATATTTATTTCAGTGTATATTGGAAAAAGTATAAGTAGCACAACAGACTTACAATTCCATGAATATTATTGCTAATTTTTTCACTTAGAGTAATGCTCCACTGTTTTCTTTTAAAAAGACTTTTATTTTATGAAAACTGCTTTAGAGAAAAAATCAGTAAGTAGGTTGTCAGTGGATCTGATAAGAATGGTTCGGGTGGGTGGGTAACTTAGGTTTGACACCGAACACGCACACCTTCAGTTTACACACGCAGCTGTGGCTAGGGCCGGGGCTGGGGCTGTGGCCGGGGCGGGGATGCCTGCATGTTGCCCAGTTCCTGGGCCCAGTGAGCAGGACCCTGGGTGTGCCGCATCTCAGGGGGAGGTTGGAGTGTGCCTTTCAGGGCAATTCCTTTCACAGGAGGGGGCTCAGTTACTTTTATTTTGCTGCTTTGTTTTGCTTTTGCTAAATCTTGATCATCTTTGTGGCCTCTGAGTCCTAAGCTGTAATTAATTTTCAAATAATTAGCATAAAGTGTCTGATTTATATGAATTAGAATATAAAATATATTTTTGCTTATATATGCAATGAGTAGGTTTGTTTTGCATTAATAATATACAGTCATCCAGAACCCATCCTACAACATTGGACTACATAATCAATATTCATAGCAAGTACGTTGAAGAGCAGAACTCATTTGAATTCACAAGTTCAAGTGTGTTGTTTGTTCATCCTTTGTCGCGGCTGGTACATCGCTAGGCAGTCAACAGAACAAATACCGCCATTGCTGTTACAACACTGTGGAGTTATTAGGCAAAGGGAACTGTAATTCTGTACTCTGTTTCTATATTATTTCAAAAAGATTTTCATTGGTTTGATAGTTCTACTTTGTCCTTTATGTTGCAGCAACTTTTCACAGATGTGGCAAGTGGAGAAATTTCTAGGGAGCTAGCCGATGACGTGGCAGCTCTGGACGCCGCGGCGGGAGAGCTCCAGGACCTCGGCAACCAGTTCCGCAATCGGTGCTGACCGCCCCGGGGCGCTTCCGGGAAGGGCTTTGCCTCTGGGATTTCTCTTTCCCCGTGTATCTGAAACGGTATTGATTTTGAAAATAAATTTCTTTTTTATGGCCAACACTCTTGCTTTTGTGATTTTTCCCCCCAAATATTTGAATTGCTTGAGGTACATTAGATGGAAAGTCCCCCGTTTCTTTAGCTTAGTTACAATTGAATTCAGCATTTTTATTACTTTTGATGTAATTCAGCAAAAAGGAAAAAAAAAGTTGTAGTTGTTTTTTTTTAGCATAGAGTTTATTCTCTCTCAGCCTAAAATGAATTACATCATTCTTTGGAAAAAACTTGGTTCAAACAAGGAAAAAAAATCACATACTACAAGTTTGTGGAATCATTAGATTGTCTGCTTTATTATCCAAAAGTGATAAAAGAGTATATTTGGTGATGGAAACCTTTACACTTCTTGGGATTTTGTGTCTGTGTCAGAAAGATACAGGCTTGGCTAAATTAGAAATGTGGGCATGGTTTAACTTCTAAATCAAGAAAATGTGAGAAAAACATGACACCACTTTTGTTTCAGCCGTTAGCCACCAGTAACCAGGCTGAGCCTCATTGTGTATAGCGCCAGCCCTAAAGATGGTTGTTCAATAAGGTTATTATGAGTGAAGACAGCTATAAATGGTGCCATATTACAAAATGCCAAAGTAAAATGCTTTCTTAGTAATGTCTATGGAAACAAATATTGAAGGCAGCAGCTGAGCTTAATAATCTTACTAGCAAATCATAGTGAGGAATTCTAAGTCCTGGCTCGGGTTGTTGAATCTTGGGTTCCATGCATAAGTCATTGGACCCTTGCTTTTTTCCATGTTATTTTTTAATAAAATGTTTATAATTTCAATTCCTTGCTTCTTTGGAAGTTTCAACTGCCTTTTGGAATTTAATCCATAACTATACTCCATAAGTAGAAGTATCGTAAACATTAAAAAAGCAGTCTTTAAAAACTTTCATCAACAGATTATGGTTATGAATGCTTACCAGTGCTCTCATTCCTTAACCATTTGCTAGTCTCATACTAGCCTAAAAAAAAGTCGATGTATGCCCCAAAGCAGTTTTTCTTGCATGAGACACAGCAGCTATGCAAAAGACCAAGAAAGTGAGGCAGTAGCATGAGTTAACAGTACATGTTCCCTCGAATCCTTCATGGAAGCCTTTGGGGGTAGGTGGGTAAATGGCTGGAGAACGGGAGGGAGGTTTTAAGAGTAACTCTGTCGCTACCTAGTTGTGAACCTCAACAGAAAACAGATAAATACTGAAAAGTGCAAAGATTTCAGGAAACAAATGACTGAAGAAGAGCGAACCAGTTTCAGGAGTTTTTAGTTTTCAGTTTATTGCCCTTGGGTCCGAGGCGGGAAGGCATCAGTGAGTGTGCACTGTCACAAACCCAGCGACGAAAGGATTAAAGGGTTGTCCCCATGCCATCCTGTTCCCAGATCCCGGGCTGGACCACAGTCTCTAGGATGCTGCGTATACCCTCTTTCATCTTGACCTCACAAAGGAGAAATTTATTAGATGTCATCTTTTTAAGTCATAAACCTGTTAGCTATGTTTAATAATCTTATGTGAATGTTTAACAAAACTGGAGAAAATGTGTGGGGAGGCACTATGGCAAAGTAGGAGAGGCTTGGGTTTTATCAAAACCTCATCTCTGTCTGCCTCCTCCCAAGACTTACCACTCAGGTACTGGATTCCTCCGTCTGTGACATGAATGTGGTGCCAACGGGGCCTTCCATCAAGTTCTGAATATCTCCGACAGACTCTGACCCGGCTCTAGAGCCAGTGACGCAGTATCTGTTCACACAGCTGTGTTTCGTTTACTGTGGGGTCTCTGCTGCTTTATAGTGCTGTGGTATGGTTTGAATGTTTGCTGTTTCCAAATACCTTTTCTAAATCTCATCTTTTATTTTGTAGTGTTAATACGTTTGTTTTCAGAATTACTTTTTTGCTTTGTCAACTAAAAGTACATAGATGTGATCCTCTCATCTCGGCCGTGTTCCTAGCGTGAACAGTATTGCTGACAGGTACCAGTTTCTCAGTTGGCAGGACACACTAGGTAGGTCTGTGCATCCCCAGGGAACGAAAGGTCGCAAACTCTGGAAAGAGAAATAGCCGGAACTCAAAGGTGGCTAATGCCCTTGCTGTTGCTGGCTCTGCCGCGGCCAGAAAAAGCTTCCAGTGCTCAGCTGAGGTCAGTCTTCTTCTTACAGTGGGATACCTGGACGACGTGCCTGTCGTGGTTGATAAGGCTCTTCAAGGAGAGAAAGTCTGTGGAGGTCTCAGTTACAATTATTTAGTCTTTTTTAAAAAAAATAAGTTCCTTGTTAGTCTTTTCCAAAGAAGTAGCATAGTAAATGCAGCCCTCTAACTACAGAGGCGTTCAAAATCCTAGTGGAGCAAGGAATCTCTTCTCTGCACCCAAACTCAGAACGCAGGAAGCTCGGAGAGCTGGTGTTGAGTCTGGGAAGCACGGGGTGTGTGTCGGGGCTGCAGGACCCCAGAGTGAATCCGGGTCCTCGTTTAGGGGTGGAGAGCCCGGCCGTCCCCCAGACGAAGGCGCAGGTGGGAGCAGGGGCGGGTCGTCGAAAGCACCGACAGACTGAATTGCGTACCCAGGCTCTGCTCTTCGATGGACGTGCTACCCGAGTGCTGTCCGTGCGCAGGAACGCGAGGAGGACGCGGTGCCCGGCCCGCGCTGCACATCCGCCTCCTTCCCAGACTGCCTGCCATCACCACGTCGGAGGCAGCGGCTCGTCTAGTTTGGGCTGCTCGGGACCATTTTCCCAAATCGTGGTAAATCCGCGGTAAAGCCCTGGGCGAGCCTGAATAAAAGTGTTCTTTTTTCCATTTCTGTTTTTATAGCATCCACGTCAATCCGAATCGCTGTTTCGATAAGGTAGCTCTGCTTTACAGGCCAAGAGTGAGGACTGAACCCTGCGAAGGGGATGGCGCGCACTTCCTCCCTGCCGATTCCTTCTACAGCCTCCGCGCCGGGTGGCAAAGAGCCTTTATTCGATGGCGGGCGCCGTGCTGTGGTGATACTGATGGATTTTTCACAACGTGCAGTAGTGCTTATAAACAGATAGGTTTCAATCAACAAGTAGCTTATTCAGCCGCGTGCTCAAATATAGTAGCTGCATTCATTAGACAGACATTCCCACTAATCCCAAGACTGTACTAATAAAAGCGTAATCCCTTATGAGCTAAAGGTAGTGCTGGCTTGCTTTTAACTCTTGTAGAGTCTTTCACAGGCCAAGGCCGATGAATAATTGTAGCTGCATTAGGTTTTCACCAAGTGAACTGTAAAGCTGAGCTTATCTTGAAATTTTTTCTTTCCTTAGGTTTTTCAATTGCAGCGGCTTACCGGACAAAGAGGGACCTTTTACTCTGGATACGCAGCTTGCAGCGAAAGCCAGTTTAGAAACCAATTTCATGTGTGCTCATGGGTGGAGTGTGTGTTCTCTCTCTTTTTTTTTTTTATCATAAAGCGCCTTTTCTTTCACCCTGGTTAATAAAGAGTTTGGGCAGATTTTGTTTTCCTTTGGGATCAATAACAAGTTAATGCCAGTTTTGAGGAGATTCACGAACTCTCATTAGAGAGGTTGGACTTTTTTACACGGCCCTTGTCTTCCTTGGGCTTGGTTTTGTTCAACAAGGTCTTCACCCCTCCCACATCATTCAGAGCCGTTTGTAATTAGTTCGCTTAGCACAACACTAAAATTTGTCCCTTGCCAGTGATGTCAGATCTGCCTTCCTTTTTATTGTGCTGACTTCTTATGAATGGCAGTAACCCGTGGGTCAACCACACCATCTCTGGCCCTGTGTCAACATTGTGATCTATGAAAGGGGCTCCTGCCAAGGACTGGGAGGCAGAAAGCTGCGTTAAAGGGTGTCTTCTGACACCCTTTGGTGTCAGAAGTATGGTAAGTATCGGCCATTTTTGAATCTTTTGCGGTGGTATAGCCAGAAAGGGGCGGGGAAGGCACGTTCGCGTTGTCAGGGAGCTGCCCCGTGCATTGCTAACCTTTCCCAGACCGAGGGCCTGGGCGAACACCAGTGTCTGTAGGCAGAAGTCCTTACACAGTGCCGTTCACAGGCTTGGAAGAGTTTCCTGCAGACTGTTACTGTGGGGCTTGAGGACGTCCTCAGCCCTTCTGCGGCCTGTCAGTGATCCATGTGATGTTACGACAGGATCACTGGGGAAGGTGCACGCAGCAGGCTTTGGAAATAAAAAGTTTGAACAGAAATATAACCAAGAGTGTCTTAGAAACCACTGGATAAAAAGCATCGACACCACCTGTCCTGTTCCCCAGCCGGGAGCCGACGGCGCCGGTGCTGCTGGGCCACCACGCCCGGTCGGTCGTGGTTCCCGGTGTGTTCACTCCGCTGCATCTGGAGTGATTTCTGGGCTGCCAATGCAGATCAGGGAAGGGGTGAGGGAAAGAACGTGATGGACTCTTATCAAGTGAAGGAGAAAGAAGGACTTTCCGTCGTCAGATCAGAATTTCTCAGCTTAGTGCCAGGAAAAGGAAAGAGAAAGGATGATAAGGAAGAAGAGGTGGGAAAATGATGAAATGGGAATTGATTGACGAGAGCCAGCTCGGGTTAGAAGACCTGGATTTAAGTCCCACGTCTTCTCCAAGACCACACCTGAGCCCCGTGAGCCCCCTGGGGCCTCAGTGTCCTCAACAGTGAAATGCGAACAGCTGCCCTCCCGACCAGACGGAGTTGCTGTGGGGGTTCATATCAGATGATGTGTGTGAAGTATTTTGCGAGCAGCTGTGCACAATTAGTCCTTGTTACGATCACGAGAAAGGGGCATTGTGGACGGTGTCTCGGGTCCCGGGACTGGTGCAGTCCCTGGGTGGGGGCATCCAGCACCTCGGCTCCGGTTGCCCTAATCCCCGTGGGGTCGCAAGCCCTGGTCTGAGAAACAGCGCTGCAGACCTTTTCCAGGTTCCGCGCGCCCTTCATCCCTCCCCTCGCTGAAGTCAGTTTGCCCTGTAGGATGTCTGGTGCCGGAGTTGATAAAGGCTGTCTTGGTATTTTTACAGCTGGCTGACCTGCCAAAAGAAACAACCGACCTCTGCTTATGCCTCAACAGTCCTCTTTCACAAAAAAATACAGGTATCAGCAACAGAATGAGGGTGGCTCCGCATACGAAGGAGATTCCCCGACCATCAGCAGCACCAGGACGCAGGTGTGTTGTTGCAGGTAGGTGTGCTCGGCTGAATGTCCCCCTCCTCCCTTCAGTTACACAAGTGCTCCATCCGTGTTCATTGTCAGAGAGGCAGAAAATACAAATAGGCAAGAAGAGAAAAATTAAAGCACCCCAAATCCCACCCCTATGCATGACAACCCGTTAACCTGTTTCTGCATATCCTCTGTATGTATGTCTGAGAATGACAGGCTTCTGGAAAAAAACTAGTTACACTTTCTCATTAACTGTGTGGATGTAGGTCTGTCTTCAACCTGGTGGGGCTCAGAGCTGGGGGACGAATGACGGCCCACATACCATAAAGCTACATATTGAGAGTTACAAAGCAAGAGAAACACTACTCAATAAGAGTTGTTTTACTCTTTGATCTTGAAAGTATTCCTTTCTACTGGCTTGGAAGGCCATGTTTTAATTTAGGATCCTCAGAATTCCTGCCCTGGGAGGAGGGCGGCACAGGGAGGTCCGGCCTCCCTCAGTCCCACTGCTCTGCAGGGACCTCGCACACACACTGAATCCTGGGCCTGCCCTGCCACCCGCGACAGCTGCCCCTCTGACCTAGGAGGACGCAGACCAGGGTCCTCTCCACCCTCAGGAACATGGGCCCGGGGAAGAGGTCCACACGGGCTGAAATGCAGGCTTTGTGCCCTTGGGGGTCCCGGGTGCCTGAGCAAGGTCAGAAGGTGGGCTGGTGCAGGCTCTAGGTGAATGTGTCT
>PVKM010045508.1:0-11957 GCA_004027735.1 Carollia perspicillata
AAAAAAAATGAATGTTTAATTTTTGAAAGTTTATATGACCATCAGCACCACACTGATACCTTTTTTAAAAATAGTATATTAACATACAGCTGGAATAGGAACAGAATCAAAGAAATGGAGATCATATGGAGGGTTATCAGTGGAGAATAGGAGGGGGTAGAATGGGGAAAAGTTACAAGGAATAGGAAGCATAAATGGTAGGTGCAAAATAGACTGGGGGAGGTTAGGAATAGTATAGGAAATGGGGAAGCCAATGAACTTATATGTATGACAAATGGACATGAGCTAAGGTGGGGGATGCTCTAAGGAAGGGCATACAAGGGGGAGGGGGATACAGGGGAGAAAAAATAGGACAATTGTAGTAGCACAACCAATAAAATACACTTAAGTTTAAAAAATAAAAATATATGAACTGAATTCTTATATCAACCAGTTTGTCTGCTTGTTTTCAGTGCTACAGAGATGAGGAAACGGTGACTGCCAATCTCTTGTAGTTCATACTAGAATATGGAAAAAGGTATATAGAGAATCACCACACAATGACATGAACTCATGCTTCCATTAGGATAATTTCACTTATAAAAATTGTAAAACCCAATTCTAGTGGATTCTTTCAAAATTTTTATTGCATTTTTTCCATTACCATTTAACCCCCTTATACCTCCCTCCCCCTGCAATTGCCACACTGCTGTCCACGTTCACGAGTCCCGTTTCCTTTTTGCTTGATCCCTCCATTCCCTTACAACAATAAAGAAATTTGTTGCTGTACTTCATTGAAAATATCTTGACAAAGCTTAATTTTAAAGTATCATTTGACCACATATCTGCCTCCACTTCTTGTACTTTGCTTGCATCTACCTTCTGTTGTGCCTCAACTCAATCTCAGGCTGGTTTCCTGTTTTGGTAACATAGTTTCCAGGGCAATTTGAAGTCTCATATCTGCACACCAAACTGTTCAAACCAGTGGAGAAAGGTTTTCTTGCCTCATTCTTTGAACTAAAACAGTCTTGAGCTACAATTCGATGACTCCACCACAGCAATTACTGTGACCAGAATATTGAGATTGCTCTCTGACTAAATTATTCAAATCAGGGCAGATCCTGGGAGATTAGAACGGGTTTATTTACATCCAACAAAATACTATTGCATATTGTGTAAGAATGAAGTTATGCTAAACACAGTGACCAAGTGCACACTAGTTTTATAGAAATAGGTAGTAAGTAATTTGGAAGGACAGAGGGGAACAAATAATTGTGCTTTGAAAGATTTGCATTTCAGGTAAAAAACGCGGAGACAACAGGAAGGATGCTACCCACAGGATTAAGTCTGTTCAGTAGAGAAAAAGAAAGAATTGCATATAAGAAAAATCTTTGTGGTGGCCCTTGCTGAACTTCTATTATTAAAATATTATATGAAAATAGAATATCCAAGCAGTTGTCTATATATGTAATAGAAATGTTGATGAGGTCTTAAAATTTCCATTAAGCATGTTCTGTTCTGGCTTTGATTTGTTTCTTATTAATTCAGATTCCATATTAACAGGTGATAAAAACTAACATATTTAAATGAGTTGTAAAAATGTAAACAGAAAGAGTAGGGACAATATAAAGGCATGATTGTGAAATATAACCAGATTCCAATAGAATATTTTGGAACATTGAGAACATTATAAGCTTTAATAAGCATAATAAGCTTTTGATTTTATCCTTTCTAGTTCATTTTTAATGAGTTCACAATCATCAGAAAACTATCATCATCATCATTATTATTGTTAACTAAAGAATCAATGTGGCATTATATGCTACTATAATTGACCCCAATATTTGAAAATAGACTGTTGCTTTAGACCAGAAAATGTGAACCATATAGCAATCAGTGGTGTCAGTTTAACATAATGTAAGGGGAACCGTAGCAGGTGTTCACTTACAGTTCCATTAATGTAACAGTATCTTGATTTTTTTCAAACATGTTTGAAGATAACTAAGAGATCAACAGGGAATTTTTAAAAGTTAAGATTAAAACAATGTTGAGAAAATATTATTGAGATTAATACTTTTTACAAAATCTGAGTAAAAATTAAATATTTATTATAATTCCCCAGTTTTAACTTTTTCAAATACTGTATTATGACAATTTTTAAACAAAAGTTGAAAGACTTTTGCACTGAACACTCATATCCTCACCATTGACAGTCAAGCATTAACATTTTTCTAGACTTGGTTTGTGCAAATACTCATCCACTTATCTCTTCCTACTTTTATTTGTTATTCTATTTTTTCTCCTGAGGCATGTCGAAGTAGTTTATTGACATTTGTACAGGTAATCTAAAATGCCAACATGCATGTATTAGCCAAGTTTTATTATTCATTTAAAATTATTTCTAGGTAAAATTTACATGCAATTAAATGCATAAATATTAAGTGTGTTATTTGATAAATTTTGACACATAAAAAACCTATGCAAACCAAACCCATATCAAAGTATATGTGTTCTACCTGAGAAAAGTCAAAACTTTTACTATAGCAAAGATTGGATAGTACAACATTTTTACAAATGATTTATAGTAAAACCATTTTTACTATAACAAGATCGGATTGTACAACCTGGCAGCCTAGGACAATGGATTGGAATATGCATGCATGAACATTGATGACTTCATTGTACTAGTCAGTGGGGACAGTAGACACAGTTGAGTGAGTATGTGTACTGTGTGGCCATCACATTCAAAATGACTGAGCGAGTAGAGCAACGAATCTGTATCAAATTTTGTGTTAAGCTTGAATGTCCTCCCAGGGATCATATTCAGGAGATTTAGAAGGCTGCAGCTATGGCCAACTGGTAATTGGCAGCTTCATCACAACAATGTGCCTGTTCACGCATCATGTCCCATTCAGAGTTTTTCTGCAGAACATCAAATCACCCAGGTGACTCAGCCCCTCTACCACCCCAGATTTGGTGCCCTGCAACTTCTGGCTTTCACCAAAACTAAAATCACCTTTGAAAGTGAAGAGATTGCAAACCATCACTGAGATTCAGGTAAATACAATGGAACAACTGATGGCAATTGGGAGAACTGTCATTTGTAAGGAACATGCAGGGTTTGATTAACTTGGTCTTGTAAATTAATCCTTTTCTGCACATTCTCCCATTGAATTGCTTTGGTGTCTTTATAAAAAATGAAATGATACATGTAAGTACATGTACATTTTTGGACACCATGTTCTGGTCTATTGCCCTATTTGTCAAATCTTATGCCATTACCACACTATTTTGATTCTTATAACTGTATAGCCAGTCTTGAAATCAGTTATTGCAAGTCATTCACTATGATGCTTTTTCAAGATTGCTTTGAGTGTTATAGGAGTGCGCATTTCCATATAAATTTGAAAATCACTCTGTAAAGTTATCCATGGAGTCCTCTATATGCTGTAATTCCCTAACTTTTCATATATTACAAACATATATTTATATTTTCTTTTATATCATTCAGCCTAGTTCCTTTAAAATGTGTATGCTAATTCAACATCTGGATTATCTTGGTATCAGTCTCCTGACAATCTTTTCTCTTGAGAATGTGAAACATTTTTTCTGTTATATTCTAAACTAATATAAGATGCATGCTGGAGACTATGAATGTTATGATTTAGAAATTAGAGATTTTGTAATGTTCTTCTGAAGTGTGTGTGCGTGCGTCTGTATGTTTTCTATTAGTCTGTAGTTTCTTTGTTGGTATCACAAGGCAAAATCAAGTCTTGGTTCAATTATAGCATCTTTGGGTGAAATGCTTGGAATCCACTCCACAAAGTCACTGTTCCAGGACCTGTACAGAGTTCATAATCTCAATTTAGAAGTCCTCTCCCTTTTTTTTTTCTTGCACAGTATGTTCCCTCACTTAGTAGCAGCTGTGGCCACCCCGAATATTTTCTACTGGTTTTTATTACAAATCAGAAGGACTATGTATTTTTTAAATTTTTGTTCAAGTACGGTTGTCTCTGTTTTCTCACCACTGCTTTCCCTTGCTCTACCCAGCCCCCACCTCCCACCTTCAATCCGTCTCTCCTTTGGCTTTGTCCATGTGTCCTTTGTACATGTTTCTTGGTAACCCTTCCTCTTCTTTCCTTTGTTACCCCTCACCCCCTGCTCTCTGGTTACTGTCAGTTTGTTCTTTATTTCAATATTTCTGGTTATATTTTGCTTGCTTGTTTGTTTTGTTGATTAGGTTCCACTTCTAGGTGAGATCATATGGTTTTTGTCTTTTACCTCCTGGCTTATTTCACATAGCATAATGCTCTCCAGATCCATACATGCTGTTGCAAAAGGTAGGAGCTCTTTCTTTCTGCTGCATAGAATTCCATTGTGTAAATGTACCAAAGATTTTTGACCCACTCATTTACTGATATGAACCTAGGTTGCTTACAGCACTTGGCTAATGTAAATAGTGATGCTATGAACTTTGGGACACATAGGTTCTTTTGAATTGGTGTTTCAGGATTCTTAGGGTATAATCCCAGCAGAGCAATTGCTGGTTCAAAAGGCAGTTCATTTTTAGTTTTGTGAGGAAATTCCATACTATTTTTCACAGTGGCTGCACTAGTCTGCATTCCCACCAACAGCGCACTAGGGTTTCCCTTTCTCTACAATCTCGCCAGCACTTGTTGTTTGTCAATTTATTTATGATAGACATTCTGACTGGTGTGAAGTGGTATCTCCTGGTGGTTTTAATTGCATCTTTCTGATGGCTAGTGATATTGAGCATCCTTTCATATGTCTCTGGGTCCTCTCTATGTCTTCATTGGAGAAGTGTCTGTTCATGTCCTTTGCCCATTTTTTAATTGGATTGTTTGTCTCCCTGGAGTACAGTTGTGTGAGTTCTTTATATATTTTGGAGATCAAACCTTTGTCTGAGGTATGTTTGACAAATATATTTTCCCATCTGTTTGGTTCTGTTATCATTTTGATGATGTTTTCTTTACCTGTGCAGAAGCTTTTTTATTTTGATGAAGTCTCATTTGTTTATTCTTTCCTTTATGTCCTTTGCTCTAAGTAACATATTGGTTAAAATATTGCTGTATGGGATATCTGAAATTTTCCTGTCTATTTTTCCCTCTAGGACTTTATGGTGTCACACCCTTACATTTAAGTCTTTTCTCCATCTTGAGTTTACATTTGTGTAATTGTATAAGTTGGTGGTCGAGTTTCATTGTTTTGCATGTAGCTGTACATATCCCCCAACACCATTTGTTAAAGAGACCATCTTTACTTCATTTTATGCTCCTGCCCCCTTGGTGAATATTAATCGACCACAGAGACTTGGATTTATTTCTGGACTCTCCACTCTGTTCCACTGATCTATAGGTCTGTTTTCATGCCAGTACCATTCTGTTTTAATTACTATGGTCTTATAATACAGTTTGATATTAGGTAGGATGATTCCTCCAATTTTGTTCTTCTTTCTCAGGATCACTGCTGCAGTGCAGGATCTTTTGTGGTTCCACATAAATTTTTGAAATATTTGTTCTAGTTCTGTGAAATACATCATTGGAATCTTGGTAGGAATTACACTGAATCTATAGACTGTTGTGGGTATCATGAACATTTTAATAATGTTATTTTTTTCTATCATTAAATGTGGTGTGTGTTTCTATTTATCTGTGTCTAGTTCAATATCTTTCTTCCATGACATAATATTCTGAGTACAGGTCTGTTACATCCCTGGTTAGATTTTTTCCTAGGTATTTTATTATTTTTAAAACAATTGGAAATGGGATTGTTTTCTCCATTTCCCTTTCTGTTAGTTCATTATTAGCATATAAAATGCAACTGATTTCTGGATTTTACCTTCATATCCTGCTGCTTTGCTGAATTCGTTTATCAGCCCTAGTAATTTCTGGGTGAAATCTTTGGGATTCTGTACATACAGTATCATGTCATCTGCAAATAATGATAGTTTTACTTCTTCCTTTATAATTTGGATGCCTTCTATTTCTTCTTATCTGATTGCTATGGCTAAGACTTCTAGTACTATGTAGAATAATAGAGGTGAGCGTAGACATCCCTTTCCTGTCCACAATCTTAGGAGGAACATTTGTAGTTTTTGTCTGTTGAGCATGATGCTGGTCATGGGTTTGTAATGTATTGTTTATATCATGTTTAGGTATGTTCCCTCTATTCTTTCTTTGCTGCGAGCTTTTTTTAAATAAATGGGTATTGGATTTATCAAATACTTTCTCTGCATTATTGATATGATAATGCGGTTTTTATCCTTCATTTTGTTTATGTGGTGAATCACATTTATTGATTTGCAAATATTGCACAGATCTTGCATTCCCTAAATTAATCCCACTTGATTTTGGTATATTACCTTTTTTATGGATTGCAGTATTCAGTTTGCTAATATTTTGTTGAGGATTTTAACATCTATGTCCATCAGGAATATTGTCCTATATTTTCTCATTATTGTTGATCACCTTAAATGCAAATGATTTAAATGCTCCAACCAAAAGACATATGGTAGCTGAATGAAGAAGTAAGCAAACCTGTATATATATGCTGTCTCCAACAAACTCACCTCAGTTAGAAAGAGACACACAGACTAAACATAAAGGGATAGAAAAAGATATTTCTTGCAAATGGAAAGCAATAAAAGCTAGTATAGCAGCTTTTATCCAACAAAATAGACTTTAAAATCAAGGCTATAGTAACAGACAAAAGGGGACATACATCGTAATAAAGGGAACATCCAACAAGAGGCTAGAACCTTAGTAAACATTTATTCACCCAACATAGGAGCATATAAATATGTAAAGCAATATTGATAGATATAAAGGGAAAAATTGACAGAAATACAGTCAGAGTAGGGAATTTTAACACCCCATTGACTTCAGGGAACAGATCTTCCAAGGAGAAAATCAATAAAGAGACAGTAGTCTTAAATGACACACTAGATCAAATGGATTTAATTGATATCATCAGAGCATTTCACACCAAAACAGAAGAATATATATACTTTTCAAATGTATATGTAACATGTCTGAAACCATATCAAGCATCTTCTTTTACCACAATGCTCTGAAGTCAGAAATCAATCACAGGAAGAACACTGAAAAATACACAAAGATATGGAAGTTAAATAAAATAGCATTAAACAATGAATGGGTCAACAATAAGATCAAGGAATAAATCAAAAGATACCTTGAAAGAAAGGAAAATGATGACACAACAATCAAAAATCTGTGGGACTAAAATAGCATTCTAGGCTTACCTCAAAAACAAGAGTTCAAACAAATGATCTAACTTTACATTTAAAGAAACTTGAAAAAGAGCAAAAAACAAAGCCCAAAGTTAGCAGAAGGAAGGAAATAAAAAGATCAGAGCAGAAATAAAAAACAGAATCTAAAAAAATGATGCAAAATATCAATGAATTCAAAAGCTGTTTCTGTGAAAAGATAAACAAGACTGACCAAACTTTAACCAGACTCATCAAACAAAAAAAGAGAGTATCCAAATAAATAAAATCAGAAATGAAAGGAAAGAAATAACAACTGAAACCTAAGAAATACAAATGACTGTAAGAAAATATGATCAACTATATGCCAACAAATCACATGACCTGGATAAAATGGATTAATTTTGGGAAACATGCAATCAAAACTAAATAAAAAATAATCAAATAATCTGAGCAGACAGATTATACCTAGTGAAACTCAATCAGTAATCAAAAAAACTTCCCCAAAAACAAAAGCCCTGGGCTGGATGGCTTTATGGGTGAATTTTACCAATCATTCCATGAGCTAACACTTCTCCTCAAGCTATTTCAAACAATTCAAGAGGAAGGAAGACTCCCAAGCTCATTTTACAAGGCCGATGTTATCCTAATTCCAAAACCAGATAAAAACACTACAAAAAAATAGATTACCTTCAGCTAGGAATATCCTGCTAAAGACATTTTCTAGTTGAGGTCTCTAAATCCTGGCAAATAACATTAATCTGTTTACTCAGAATTCAGATTGATTAGCTTGACCAGGTCACTTGCCTTCTTTTTTTTTTCCTCAGTGACATCCTTTCAGTAATGTAAGCAGTAAAAAGATTGCAGGCACGATGCTTGTATAGGGTTTTCTCAAAAACTTAGCAAGTAATATCATTCATAAGGGAGCCACAAGTTCATAAGCCCAACTCATGCCATGACCTTCTAACCAGTTTCAAAAAGTTTATCTTAAATATGAACAGAGGTTTCCAGATCATCAGACATTGGAGAAAAATCTTTAACACAAGACACCAAATCCTAAACAATCAAAAATAAAAAGTGAACTAAGTGTAACAAAGGGAACTCAGAGGGTCAGAGATAAAGAAAATGCTTAGAAAAATATCCAGACATGAATGGAGACAGTTTAGCTGAGAAACAATGTGGGAGTCTATAAAAATGAAGTATTCAAAAATAAAAAAAGTTGCTTAAAATTAAAGCATTATTACTATAATAAAAAAAGAATTTTAAGATAACATTTAGGAATTTGTTCCTAAGACAAAACAAAAAGGAAAAGATTTAGAAAATATTACATAAAATCTGGTGATCTAATTCAATACGATATGCAGAAATTAAAAACACAGTGGAAAAGAAGAGAATGTACTAATTAAATTAAGTGCAAGCATTTTCTGCAAAATAAAAACGTAAGACACCCACACAATCAAGAAAATTATTGGAAAGAATCTTTAACTGTATTCCTTAAACATTTTCTTAAGCCTTTAGAATACTGGGAATAATATAATCAATATAAAAAAACAGTCAGAAACTAAACCAATGAGTTTACATAGTTATATGTCTGTCTGCCTCAGTAAACGGTAAGCCTTTTGAACTTGTTAATTATCTTGGCATAACTTTTAAATTATCTTCTCATCTGCCACATGGACCAGATCATCTTGCATACAATGGACTGTGATACTCTAACAGTTCATAAATGGATGGTTCTCAGATTATGCATGCCTCCCATGTATTTTTTCACAACAAAAATGGAATTATGTTCAAAAGCTTAAAATACTATATACAATGAAATATATGTAATTATAATTCATTTCTGAATAATGTAGAATAATGTAGTGAATTTGTACATGCTTAAAAATGATGATTTGGGCAATTAAAAGGTCTTAAATAAAGCTGACCTTAAAATTATACTTAAATAAAAATGTTTCTCAAATATTATTATTTAAAAAAATAATATAATTTTACCTCTATCTTCCCAGACATTAAGATAGATCCATGCGAAATAATCCAGGTGGTAAAAGACAAATACCATATGATCTCACTACTCACAGGAACCTAATCAACAAAATGAACAAGCAAGCAAAGGATAGCCAAAGACATTGAAAGTGAGAACAGGCTGACAATGACCAGAAGGGAGAGGGGAGGGGATAATGGGGGAAAAGGGTGAAGGGTTTGCAGGAACAATTCTAAATTGTTATATGGACAATAACAAGGGGAGGGGTGGAAAAGGGGGAGCAAGGTGAGGAGGGTTGGGGTGGTGGGGAGTGGTGTGGGGAAAGGGCAGAAAACTGTCACTGAACAACAATAAAACATAATAAACAGTAATAAAAAAGATAGATCCATGGTAGGTAATAACTAGAAGATTGATAGATTATTGATAGATAGATGTTAAATAGGTAGACATTGATAGAAAAATAGTAAGCAAACAATTTGGGAAAGTTTAAAAGCATATTGATTCACACTTTTGTTGCCTGGCTCCACCTACTGCAACACATCGTATTATAATTCTTGACCTCATTCTCACCGAGAAAATGATATGCTGTAGTGGAGATAGTCAATGAGTTGTTCAGGAAAATGTATTATTAATTTTCCTAAATGAGGCTCCTAAAGCTAATAAGATCAATAATTTTATATAAAGTAACTTTGTACTTTATCTAAGTCATTAAAATTATATTAAGAAAGAAAAGTGGTGAACTAATTTAATAGGGCAAACACAGTTTAGAAGAAAATGCTGTGGTCTACGGCCACACCACCCTGAGCATGTCCGATCTTGTCTGTTGTCAGCAGCTGAACAGGATCGGGCCTGATTAGTATGTGGGTGGGAGAAGAAAATGCTGTAGAATGAATTTTATCTGATATAAATATCAATATAGAATATTGTCACAAATTGTGTTCTCCAGAAGCAGATACTAAGGTGGAGCATCATGTGTAAAAAAATTTTATAGGACTCAAATCCTGTGAAAAAAGCAGGGCAAATTACTGGAAAATGTCACTCAAAATCAAAATGAAGAAAATAATGTAACATTTGAATTTTGAAAAAAATAAAATTTTCATTCAGTTTCATTCACTCCATGTTCTCTGTGTTCTTTCTGAAAGCTTAAAATTTTTAAATTAAATATAAAAATATTTTTGTAAAAACCTCATTTACCTTACTATTTAACAGTGGAAAATTTTAATGGTGGGAAATTGTAACCCATTCCAATGTTCTTTTGACATCATTTCTGCAAGTGTGGACTCTAATATGAAGCTTGTAGATGAACAGCATGGTTGTATAAGAACTAAAAACAAATTTCAAAAGATACAGACCCCACCTTCAAGCATCCCAGCTCCGGGAGATTTGCTGACCTTCAACAGTGGAGCCAGGATGGCCTGAAGCTGAAATGACGTGGGGCCAGCATGACTAAACCAGGATGACGCACACCAAACCATCACTTACTTGCCTTATCGGAATGGACTGTGCTAGTCTGCACATAGAGAACATTTCAACCCCCTCCCTTGATCTTTTTTTCTGCTCCCCTCTCCCTCCTTATAAAAACCTCCTCCTCCCCTGAGAGGTGGAAATGGGCTTTGTGACATAAGTCCCCCATTTTGTAGGAGATGGGCTTTGAGCAGTGATACCCCATCTTCCAGATGGCTGGCACCTGCAAATAAACCACTTCCCTTTACATCAGCACCTGTCTCTCGAGTACGGGCTTTTCTGGTGGCAGGAAGCTGTACCTGCACTCTGTTAAATTATTAAATGTTAACTAATTAATTAAATGTCACTTTAAAAATCAAATAAATATTCATTGCTGCAGACTACAGTGTATATAACTCACACTAATAAGTTAATAAATTAATCACTGTAATTAATAACAATTAGCTAAGAGGATTAATAGATTAGAAGTCATTTTAAAATAGGCATTCTTTAATACATGTATCAAAAAGTAAAATATTGAGTTTTGCTTCATATATGAAAATAATAAAATGTCTTGATTTCAATAATATACATTTTTAGAACAATGATGAAAAAACTCTGAAGAATACCATACTTTTTCTGGTGAATAATTAAAATTTTAGTGTGAAAATAGAAGCTCAAGACTTTTCAGTTATGTTAATAAATAATTTACTGACACTTTGTGTCAATGTTTTAACTTTAGACCTGAGGGCTGTGACTAATTCTTGTTAATACATAAGTAGCACACAAGAGACACTTTTAAATTCATCTTTGCATAAATTTCACTTTAGTTGGCTTCATTCCTTGAATTTTGTTTTTCTCTACTAAAATCATGTCTTCCTTTGCTCCTGAGTTATTTCTAATTGTGTTCTGCAGCTGTTGGTTCATTTCATGATAAACAATTGATTACACAGATCACAGAACAAGTTAATCAGCCTGGGAGTTTGGTAATGAAAAATAAAGCTCCAGCAAGTTAATCCATCAGTCCTAAGTAGAGAAGATATCTAAAACTAATTTAACACCAGTCCCAGTGACAGAGCATTAAGCTCTACTCCTGAAACCTTTAAAGTCTCCAGAACAACAGTGTTCATAATGGTGGTGTCAAATTACAATTTCACCTTTTGAATCTGTGTAAGTGAACACTGTGAAGCAAATACGTGCTTATAAAAGCTACCTTGAAATCAAAATGTATAAGTACAGAGTACCTCATATATAAGGACACACCTTATCTGACCCAATACTTCCCTTTCTCCTGGCATAGCTAAT
>PVKM010045509.1:0-11958 GCA_004027735.1 Carollia perspicillata
CTCCCCTATCACCCAAGCTGGGTAATGAGGTGCACCTTTTGTGTGGGCTGAGTACACCCTCTTCTTGTGGTTGAACCTTGGTGGCTGTTGGCAGGTCACTGGGAGGAATTTCCCCAGGCCAGTCAGCTGCAAGACCTGGACCACCGAACTCCATCCTCTGTGGAGGATCAGCTGTACAGGGGAAGGGTGGTGATGCTTCCTTGTGGTCTGTAGCTGTCCACTGGATGCACTGGCCCTTGGGTTTCCTGGGTGGTGCAGGCCAAGGTCAGCCCCAGCTGTGTTCTGCCCAGGGCCACTCTGCATGAGCTAACAATGCAATCTGAGATGGCTGCTACTTGTGCTGGGCTTGGAGAGTGCCAGGTGAAGGCAAGGTATAAATCTAAGCTGGCTATTGCTCATGCCAGAACTGGGACTACTTCGCAAGAGGTATGGGGGCTAGGAGCTTACTTAGTCTGGCAATTGCTCGCTTGATAGGATTTAGGAAGCTGTGAGACCTGAGACAAGACCAGCCTTCATATGGAAAAGTCATGGTTAATAGTTTGGTTGAGACCATAAGCTGGGTGGGACAGAGTCTCAGGGGATCTCCAAGGCAGGGCAAACAGTGTTAACCAGGTTGATGATGTCTCAGATATGGCACTGGCCAGCTGGCTCTGGCTCCTTGGGGTGAGGGCTCAGAAAATGGACAATGGCCTCTGCCTACCTTGCTGTCTAGAAGAAAGCTGTCCTCTAGCTCCCACTCTGATGTCAGACACTTCAGTTCCTCCCTTTATGCCACCAGTACCTTTCAAGCTGCTACCGTGGTGCTGGAGCTCAGAGAGTCTGAGTAATTCCATGTGTGGGTTCTCTAAAGGGAACTGCTTGGGGCTTAGCAGTTTCTTCTACTGACACAATCCCCACTGGTTTTCACAGCCAGAGGTTACAGGGACTTATCTGCCTGGCACAGAGAGCCTGGGACTGGGGTTCTGGTGTATGACTAGGACTCCCTGCTCCTGAGATATCCCTCCCAGATTTTTATTCACCACATGTAGATGTGGGAACAGCCCGTTCCATGTCTCCACCCCTCCCACCAGTCTGGATGGATGTGGTTTCTTTAATTCCATAGTTGTCAGACTTCCATTGAATGCGATTTCTGATAGTTCTGAGTGATGGTTGTTCTATAATTTCACTGTAACTTTGATGTGGCTGTGTGAGGAGGCGAGCAATGTTTACCTAAGCTGCCATCTTGACCAGAAGTCTCTAAACCTAATTTTGACCAGTTTATGGGTAAGGTTACTATGGAGTGGGCATATGTATCTGGACTTTAGCTAACAGAGAATTACATTTTTGTTGCTTTATGGATTTTCTACTAAACTTTTGAAAATTATTTTACTAAGTTTTTTCCACTAAGTAACATATGTAGTATTATAAAATTCAGAAAGCATAAAAATGTATATGATGACTACCCATCACCCTTCCAGCCTGTCCCCAGATTCGCTCCACAGAAGCAGGCAATGGATTCACTTTCTTGAATATCTTCAGGGACAGTATTTCAGTGCACAAAACACAGAGCAAGACACACCACTTCCTGTCTGTCGATCTTGCTTCCTCACAAACCATTCAGGTTTCAGGGAGTGTTTCATATTGATGAAATAAAGAGCTACAGTACTTCATTTTTATGGCCACACAGTAATCCAGTGTACATAGGTACCACAGTCTAAAACTAGAACTGTATTAATGGACTTTTAGGTTCTCCAATATCTTGCTATGGAAAACAATGTTGCAATAACTATACTTAAGACATTTTGCTCATGTGCAAGTATTCTTACAAGGAATCAGTTCCTGGACAGATTCAAAAAAATGACTACATTTTAAACTGTAACAAACACTTTAAAAGTCCTATCCAAAGAGAGAATACATGCTTTTTTACATACCAAACTGGCGTCCTTCTTAGTTTCAAAGGTGAAAAATGGTATAAAAGATTCAAAACAAAATGATGTAAGTTAAGCATCATTGATGTACTTAAGTGTTCTTGGCCTACGAACTTGTTATATCCATACCTCTTCAACCATTTTAAGTTATTTTTGGTCTCCTTAAATTTTAGTTATTCTTTATACTAAGGAAGTTAAGATCCCTTTGTCTATGATATGATTTTCAAGTATTTTTTCAAAGTTTGTCTCTTCTTTGATTTGTTTATGGTGTTTCCCGTCCTATTTAGAAAAGTCCACCTCACACAGAATATATCAAAACCTTCCTATGTTTCTCTTGATTACTGTTCTCGACTCGCTCTTTAAATATTTGACCCATTGTGCACTGTGGTGTAGAGTGGATGTTAGGGATCCAACTTCATCTTTCAGCCAGGTATCCAACAGCAATAAACACCTTTTCACCACTGATTTTAAATGTTACCTCTATCAATCTTTTTCTGCAAAAGGCCAGGGAGTAAATTATTTTGGGCTTTAAAAGCGATCTGTTAATAACTATTCAAATCTGCCTTTGCAGATTGAAAGTAGTTGTAAACAATATGTAAATGGCTGTGGCTGCATTCAATGAAACGGTCTTTACAAAAACAGGTAGCAGACTGAGTTGAAGGTTTACCAACCTATGCCTTAGTGTATTTCCATGCTAGATGAATTTATTTTGGGATTTAATATTATAGGCACCTACAAAAAAGGACAGACTTTAAAAAGAATATATAAATGGCATCCTTAAATATAAAACCTCATTATCTCTTAGTAAGTATGCTGGAAAAACTTATCATAGGAGGTCTACAGCTGCCAAGAAATGTTGGCTTATGCCCTGGCTGGTGTGGCTTAGTTGGTTAGGCAGGTTGCAGGTTCTGTTCCCAGTTAGGGCGCATACCTGGGTTGCAGGTTCAGGACCCAGATGGGGGCTTACAAGAGGCAGCCAACTGATGTTTCTCACGTGCATGATTCTCTCCCTCTCTTTCTCCCTCCCTTCCCCTCTCTCTAGAATCAATAAAAGAAAAAAAAAACTTAAAAAAAAAAAAGTAATGCTGGCTTGCAAGATCAGCTCTTGGCTAGTGTCTGAGAACACAGAATTTTTGTATGTTCTAGGGAGAGTGCCAGTTCTAACCACTAAAGGTGACTCCATGCCTTGAATAGTTATACAACATGGTTTACACTGAACACTTGCTTTCCCCTTTTAGGAATCTGGAATTTTGGTGTGTACAAGGCAGAGGGTGGCTAAATAACCAACCCCACGAAAAAACCTTGAGCACTAAGTCTCTAATGAATTTCCTTGGTAGGCACCGCTTCAAACCTGGGAACAGTCTCAGGTACTTCCATAACAGTAACGCATTCAGCAGCGAAATGTGTTTCCATGTCACTTGATATGCCCTGAAAATGAACCAGTCCACACAACCAACCCCATGTTTAATGTAACCCCCTGCTATTCCTTAATACAGTGTGATGTGTGTTGGTGGAAAATGGTAGTTTAAAAGTTTTTTTAAATCCTCACTGAGGACATGTTTATTGATTTTAGAGAGAGAAGAAGGGGGAAGAGGGCAAGAGAGAGAGAAACATTGATGTAAGAGAGAAACACTGATCTGTTGCCTCCCATACATGCCCCGACAGGAAATCGAACCTACAACCAAGGTATGTGCCCTGACCATGGATCAAACTCACAACCTTTTGTTTTACAGGACAACACTCCAACTACCTGAGTCACCTGGGCAAGGCAGGAAATGGTAATTTAATGTCACAAAACCTATGTAAGTAGAATTTAGAAAACCTCCAACTTATATGTGTTGCCTTTAATTTATAAACCATAGATGGTAAGGCTGAACCAAATCATAGTGGATACATGCAAATGTAAGACTGAGAAAGCAATGCAGTCGGTGTGATTTAAAACGTCTTCCATAGTCCACCTTCTATCACCACCTTTTTCTAACGCAGCTCAGAAAATTCTGTGTTTCCTTATACTTGCATGCCTTTACCATGCTTTTGCACATCTCTCCAAGGCAGGACCTACTACTACTAGTAACAAATAAATGCAGGTATTTATTTATACAATACAAATCACACTGATTTAACTCAGAAACTTTGTGAAATTCTACTAAAAAAAAATATCTGGACAAATTCCACATCAGTGTTCACAAGTCAACAGCCTCTGCTAATGTTCAGGATGTGAACAACCACAGAAAATGTATACTTACCAAAATGGCTAAGGACTGACGACTGGGTAGCTGAGGGCTTGAGGTCCCAAGAAGAAGTGGTTGTGGGAGGGCTCGTACTATTCTGCTGTGAACTTTGGGTGGTGGTAAACTGGCCCAAACTTGGAGGTTTCAACTGGTCCAAAATCTGGGAGCTGGTGACATTTGCCATCTTTGAAGATGTAAGCTCTCCAAATCCTGAACCCAGGACGGATGACTTTAAAGGGAAAGAAAACAGAAATCCTGAACAATACAGAATTTTTAACCTAGGCTTTAAAACATGCCAAGTATTTTCACAAGAATTTTAAAAACTATGATCCAGAAAATCTCAATTAGTAAGACTCATATGAGTAAATACAAGATGAAAATATTATTACACAGTAAGATCTGACTAAATAAATCCAGCAAGACTTCCTGATTTTGATGAGGTTAATGGAAAAGGAAACATATTCCCTAGGTTTTAAGAAATTGGCATTTTTAGCCCTGGCTGGTGTAGCTCAATGGATTGAGCGTGGGCCTGCAAATCAAAGGATCACAGTTCAATTCCCAGGCAGGGCACATTCCTGGGTTGCAGGCCAGTCCCCAGGAGGGGACACATGAGAGGCAACCACACATTGATATTTCTCTCCCTCTCTCCTTCCCTTCCCCTCTAAAGATAAATAAATACAATCTTAAAAAAAAAAAAAAGAAATTGGCCTTTTTTTAAAGTGATGTCACAAATTCACAAACAAAATACTATTTTTTAAACTAAGGAGGAATGTCATGAATTAAACAGCAAACACAAGCTTATAAAACAGAAATAATTTTTTTTTTTAAAGGCATGGAACAGTAATCATCTTTAATGATTAGACTAGGTTTGGTCACAAAAAGGATCAGCCATGAGGTCCACAAGATTAAATGCAGGTCACAGCACTTACTTAAAAAGTCAGTATTCCAAACTCAGACACAAGAGGTATTTGTATATTGAGCAAATACTCTGGACTCTGCTGTGTTTATTTCAAGTTGTTTAGATGCCTAAGAATACCAAATACATTCCACAAGCAAGCATACAAAAGACAGTGTGACATCTCCCCTATCTACCCTGTCAGGTCAGATGTGAAGACCTCAGGAAAATGAAAGCCTGTGACTAGTGAACATAGTGGCAGGTAACTGCTTTTTTACATTATCAAAATCATTCAGTTTCTGAAAGGACAAGTACTTGGTCAAAAATAACTTTCAAAACCACCTAAAACAGAAGGTCAAAAATAGAAATGATTTGCACTCCCTCGAAAGGCCAGATTTAGGAAGCTGAAATAATTATTTGTTATCAATATCCAAGGGCACAGGGAATCCTGGTGGTTGTTCAAAAGAAGTCCAAATCCTCCAATGTCAGTAAAACTTTAGGTTGTGAGCAGTTATTACACATCCATCATGGGATCTGCTCCTATTAGAATAGTTGTGCTAACATCACTGATCATATTCTAAATTCTTGGCTCATGCTGCCCATTACACTTCTCTTTCACTGCCAATCTGCCAAAACCAGCTCAAGCCCACTCGTGCGACGAAGGCTTCTTGAATGATGCCTCTACTCTTCATCTTTCCCTACCTAGTCTCTGTGCTGTATCAGCTAGTTTTACAAACGGACTTTCTGCACGCTGTACAACACAATGAAATCCCCGCCTCAATGAAGCTCCAGAGAAGGATCTCTTAATTCCACCTATACATTTTAATCAACTTTAAAAATGTGTGTATTGGTACACATGTGTGTGTGCACTCACATATACACAAACACACACAGTGACCAATTTCCAAGCCCAAAAACTCTGGCATTATTTCACTGTTACCATTATTACTGTTGTTATTCACTGAAGTTCCCCATTGATTATAAAAGCCCAGTGGGGTTGAGAATGACTGCTCTAATACATTACACAAACAATTCTTACCAGTTTCTCAAGGTGTTGCTTATGACAGAAACAACACACCTGAAGGTCACTGTAAACAAACAAACAAACAAACAAACAAACAAACAAACAAAAAACCTCAGGTCCTATCTGCTCTCGGCTAAGCCTGGCTAAGATTCCAGCATGTCAGCAAGGACACGACGTCAGTATACCAGTAGCAAATGGAAAGGCAGAGGAGGAAAGGGCACAATAGCTCCATCAAAACTGAGTGGTGTGCTATCGGCCCCTCTCAAAGCAGAGAGGGCACTAGGGCTTGGACTGTCCCACTTCAAGCACTGACGCCCTCTCATGAACAATCTTCAATAACACTAAAAATGCAAGTATATTCCAAGCCAGATATACCTGACATGACATATGCCTGTAGAGTAGAATACAGCAATGAAAAGTTTGCATATTCAATTCTACATTTTATTAGGGTACAACGAATGACTCTGAGTCAGGTAAAAGGAAAAGACTGCATCATATTCACAAGAAATTCTGTTTCTCCGCTGTGGATTTCAGGTAAAACATAGCAAAAATTAATCAAAATAATTATCATTAGTGAAAGCTGTGGATCTATGTTTATGGTCCTTCTAACCTCCCTGCTGCCAACTCACAGCTGTCTACAGTTGGACAGGGAAGGGACTTCACTTCCCCATTCTGCAGCTACATTCTTTCACACTCTGTGCTCTCAGATCTTCTACTTCCATCAGCCTAGCTTCACACCCTTCACTGAAAATTTCTTAAGTTCCTTCTAATGGGAGCTTAACTCTCATGGGGAGTCAAGAGTCACAGATGCTGCAGCGGATGACACTGTTTCAATGAAAGCACATCCAAATTACAAGGGTCCCCACTACATACTGTGGCCTTTTAAGAAACATGCACTAAGTTTATGGAATAACAAAATAAATAATACAAAAAAAAGTAAGCACCTAGGCAGACTTGGAAAGAACAGTTTCTGCATGATTTAAGCAAGACAATATTGACAAACATTTACATTTAAGTAAACTGGAATAATAAAAATTTTAACATCTTAAGCATAGAAACAGATGTTCAAACAAAATCCATGAAAAAATCATTAATAAGAATGTCTGAATGATTATGACTGAAAAGATTGCAACTTCAAAAAGAAGTATTTCCACCTTTGTCCAGAAAACTCAGAGTAGTTGAATTCCACATGGAATCATCAGATATGTGCTTGGAAATGAACACATCACTGTTTTCTGGACTGAGATGCACTGTAGAAATTTTCTATACTTAGAAAATAGTTGTAAGGCATGTGTCGTCCTAGAATACAGTCACTCATGGCACATCCCTTGAAATCCTATAGTGAAATAAAAGTGAGTTACCAGACTCTGAGGAGAATAGGAGTTGACGGCAGTGGAACTGCCGGTCCCTGGCGCCATCTGATTGCTGTGCTGAGAATTTGTGAAGACAAGGGCTTGGCCAAAGCCCTGCTGCTGGGAAGTTTCAAAGGAGTTGACTTCTGAGACTTGATTGGAAGGAACAGGCTTCTGGAGCAAGGCTACCAGATCAATGCTAAGCAGACAAAAAGCAAATGAGGAACAAGTCATAAATCTTACCAACAAATGAATTTGAGAAGTGAATCAATATAAAGTAAATTCATGCCAAAAATTACTTAAGTAAGGAAAACCTTTGGAAACTGGAGTTTAGGGGAAGCCAAAAGGAGTGCATCAACCACACACACACACACAAAGCACATGAAGCCACAGAGACTGAGGCAGGGCACTGCGGAGAAGAAAAATGAAAAGGTGCACTGTGGTATTTCCACAGAAATGGGACAGTGACAACTGATTTGAAAAGCTAGATCAATTGAGTAAGCTTAAATTAAGTTTCTAAAGTTTGGCTTGTTTCCTTTAGGATATTTTGCTCCTTTTAGTACTTGAAACCAGTGTCTCAAACTTTCCTAAAATAGAGTGAGTCCATATTGTGGGGGAATGAGGATAACAGATAGTAGACCATTCAAGGAATTTCATATTTATCATAAATGTCCCTGTAAGTTCAGCACTCTATACAATAATATATTTAGGTTCATATAAATCTCATATAATTTTCTCCCTTAAATATTCAGTAAAGAGTGCACAATACATTAACAAACACTCTGTTAAATACAACTCTTATGACACCCTAGAAACACAGATATTCCAATTTGAGAACCTTGGCCTAAAAACCTGAAAGCATGGGGAAGAAATGATCTCCAGATACATATACTGCCTGACATGTGAGTGAGCTACTAACTCTTCTCCACAGGAACTGCAAGGTATACAGAATTACCTAACATGAGAATTTGCTCCATTAAAGTCTTTCAAAGGCCAGTTTCCAGTTGGTCTTCTGACTGAAACTTTCACAATGCAAGTAACACAGATTCTAAAAGGTAAAATAATCCGAGGCGAACTCCTGATACAGAGCAAGGTTCCTGGACCTGAGTTCCTCTACCTGTGCACTACTACTGACTTTCCCATAACCAGGCTGAACTCCCAGACTAGTATTTTGGATCCAAGGTAATGTTCTGGCTTATGGGATACTTCAGGAATACAAACCCAGCATAATTATATTATATATGACTCATCCCCAAAAAGTTGCATTACAACAAGAGCAGAGCAAGTTCTATTCCAAAAGATTGATGAGATATATGCATAAAAAAATGCTACAGCAATGTCTTCTGAAAAAATAACCATGAAAAGAGTTCACTTCATATTTTTTAAAAGATGAAAATGATCCTATCAAATTCATTGAGTAATGAATACAATGAAGAAGTTATATCCCATTTAACAAGAAATTCTTAGCAATTCACAAAACAACATATTGCAAGATATAACGTTTGATCACTTTTATTTCCCTGCAACAAAGTGTTATAACCATATCATTTAGTATGAGATCGAGCATGTTAGATTCAAAATTGTCTTCGATTCTCAGGTGTGATACATTTCAGGGTTTTCATCCTTCTGGATTACTGAACTTCCAAAGTATAATGAAAAGTTTTTAGAGTTATTATATAAACTAGGATGTAATTTAGTTCTGTACAAATTCTATCAACATGTCTATTAGCCCCAAGGTTCCTTCCTTTTCTCTAATCTACGAGACGATTGGATTAAAACTAGTAGAACCCATAAAAAATGAGAAGTTTGTACCAGCCTGAGAAGATCTATATTAACAGTATTATATGAAGAAACCAAAGTAAAGTTTGTGTTAGGTTCATCTGTCAAAAAGCAAGTTTACAAAAGTAAAAAATTATTATTACATAGGTTTAACATAATCTCCATCACAAACAGTAGCAAAACACATATTCTAATTAATCAACAGATACAACGTATTAGGAAATGATGGAGGCTCTGTCAGCTGACTAGGTAGGTTTGGGATAAAACAAAGTCTGAGTAAGTTAGGGAAAGAAACCAAACAGATTCAAGAAAAGGTAGAAATAATCAAGAGAGCCAAGAACCAAAACAATTTTCCTGAGGCAAAATATTTCAACTGTAACAAATAAAAGATGGCAAAAGGTATTTACCTTTGTCCAGGTGTGACATGATTCTCTGATGGAACAGATGAGGCAGTGAAAACTTTTGTTTCAGAAAGCTGTGTGAAAGGGATAAAAAAATCTTTTAATCTTATTTTATATAACATAAAACCAAAAATGTATCAAGTCCCTAACAATTTTTAGTCACCAGTATTCTTATCACAGTTCACCCAAAAAGTAGCCAGTCTAAGGAAAGAAAATACACAGGTGATCATGACAAGGGACTGTGTTCAGTGAAAATAATTTCAGATTGGTAAGCCAGCACACAATAGGATTTCAGGGAACTCGGTGAAGTCAAGTGACACCAGGTTCAAGTCCCAGTCTATCTGACGTTACAGAAAATGAGAATACCAATAAAACTACCGCCAATGTCACCATGAATGCCAAAAAGGAGCAGGGAGATTTGAAAGCGCAAAATAATTTATAATTTCTTTCCTCAGACAGATGGCTTTAGTATTTCTTTTATTAGTAATCTCTAAGTAAAAGGTCTCCTGTTTTTTAAAAAATAATTTTAGCCCTGGCTGGTGTAGCTCAGTGGACTGAGCTTGGGTCTGTGAACCAAACAACCGCGGTTCGATTCCCAGTCAGGGCACATGCCTGGGTTGCAGGCAAGTTCCCAGCAGGGGACGCACAAGAAGCAACCATACATTGATATTTCTCTCCCTCTCGCTTTCCCTTCCCCTCCTAAAGATAAAAATAAAATCTTGAAAAAAAAATTTTTTAAATAATAATTTTATAAAGGTATGAACCTACAACAAACGCAAAAATTCAACCTGAAATACTAAATGAGTTTTGTCACATGTACTCCCATGAACCCATCGCCAAATCAAGACAGTGAACACACCTAACCTATTACTACCCAAAAAGTTTGCTGCGACCCCTGAGCAATCAATCCCTCCCACGACTCACTTTCACCCCCAGGTAACAACCAATCTGCTTTCCGTCACTACAGATTAGGCTGTATTTTCTGGAATTTGAAGTGGAATTTTAAAAAAAATTCGTTCTTTTTTGGCTTCTTTCATTCAAAATAATCACTTCAAGACTCATGCATGTTGTTTTAATGCACTTTTAAGGCATGCAGGATAAAATTTTTTGAAACTTCTATCAACATACTGAAAGGTAGGTTCTTTTTAACATATTCAAAGTAGGCATGGGCTTTAAAAGCTAGTAAATGTTAATCTAGTAGGACAATAAACTAATGATAATGCTGTCAAAGACTGTTAAAACTGATTTTTATAATCAATAATTATATGTTTATAATTATGCTATTACAGTTGTCCTGATTTTCCCCCTTTGCCACCCCCTACCCAGCACCAGGCAATTCCCCCCACCTTTATTCACGTCCATGGGTGACAGGTGTAAGTTCTTTGGCTACTGTTTCCTATACTGTACTTTACATCCCCATGGCTATTCTGTAATTACCTATTTGTACTTCTTAATACCTCCACCTCTTCACCCACTTTCCCCCGCCCCCTCCCCATCTGGCAACCTACCAGTAACTAACTTTTTTTCTCTTGCTTTTAAGAGTCTCTCCTCTTTAACTTTGGCCTTTTAATAATGATGTGTCTTGCAGTGGGCTTCTTTGCATCCATCATAATTGGGACTCTGTGCTTCCTAAGACTTGCATGTCTATTTACTTCACCAAATTAGGGAAGTTTTCTCTCACTGTTTTTTCAGATAGATTTCCAATTTCTTGCTCTTTCTCTTCTCCTTCTGGCACCCCTATGATGGAAATGTTGGAACACTTGTCCCAGAGGCTCTTTGTACTATCCTCATTTTTTTGAACTCTTTTCTGTTTGTTGTTCTGCGTGGTAGTTTTTGGTTCCTTATGTTCCAAATCATTGATTTGATTCTCAGCTTCATCCACTCTCCTGTTGCTTCCCTGTAAATTGTTCTTTGTTACAATTAGTGTATCCTTTGTTTCTGAATGGGTCGTTTTAATGCTGTCGAGGTCTTCTCTAAGTTCCTTGGGCATCCTTATGAACAGTGTTTCTGAACTCTGCATCTGATAGATTGCTTATCTCCATTGTGTTTGGCTCTTTTTCTGGAGTGTTGATCTGTTCTTTCATTTGGGCCACGTTTCTTTGTCTCCTCATTTAGGCAGCCTCCCTGTGTTTGTTTCTATGTGTTAGGTACAGCTGCTTCTGACTCCATATCTTGGTAGTGTGGCCTAATGAAGTAGGTGCTCTGTAGGGTCCAGTGTCACAGCCTCCCCTATCACCCAAGCTGGGTAATGAGGTGCACCTTTTGTGTGGGCTGAGTACACCCTCTTCTTGTGGTTGAACCTTGGTGGCTGTTGGCAGGTCACTGGGAGGAATTTCCCCAGGCCAGTCAGCTGCAAGACCTGGACCACC
>PVKM010045510.1:0-11957 GCA_004027735.1 Carollia perspicillata
TCACTTGGATTTTTTAACATTTGTCTTTGTAATCTTCTATCTCTTTAGCTACAGGAAACTGTTATAACAATTCCTTAAACTCAGTTCACCAAAATGAATTCAACAAATTATTTTTGGAATAAGGTATTCTCTCTGAATCCTAGTTATAAATGACTTACAGCAAGTTCCCATTCCTGTATGGTCTAGCTCCTCCATAGTTCTCTGGAGAGATATCTCTTTCTTTATGGAGGCTTAGGTGTCCTTAGGAAGCATAGTTCTGATTTTGGTCTTAAAAAAATGCTTTCAAATTTTTGTATTGTTAAGTGTGGGAATGGCTTAATGGGAGGAAAAATAGAACAGTGTTCCCAGTGAAAATAACTAGAGCCCTGGCCACATGGCTTGGTTGGTAGGAGTGTCATGCCAAACACCAAAAATGTTTCAGGTTCAATTCCCATTCAGGGCACATACTTAGGTTGTGTGTTTTATCCCCAGTCTGGGTGTGTACACGAGAGGCAACCAATAGATGTTTCTCACATTGATGTATCTATCTCTCTCCCTATCTCTCTAAAATCAATAAATGTATCCTCAGGTAAGGATTAAAAAAGAAAGGAACTTGAAAACCTGATAAATGACAATATATACAAAAATATTTAAAAGCAGCACTGAGTTGTGGAAGCAATGAGTACTAGAGGAGGAGTGAAAATTTATGAGAAGGAAGAAATTTTAAGGTGCAACTTGAGGATTGGCATCTCCTTGAGGTCATTCTGATACCTGCTGTGGGTTTTGAAGCCAGACTAGACCATCAGAAGACCCTTACTTTAAGACAGAAAAACTTGAGGGAGCTTTAGAATGACCCCACAAAGAGTAACCCAATTGGAGAGCTCACTACAGAAATCAAACAGAGACGATTTCCCCTTCAAGATATTTTGTTTAATTCTAAAGATGAGATAGGCGAGAGGATGAACAATGAACTAAACTCAAAAAGTATAATTGCATGCTTCACAGCTTCATGGGATTTAGGAAAAAAAGACCCACTTAAGGAAGGCTCTGTAGGAAGAGTAGGGGAAAGGTGTAAGTTCTCCTGTGAGTAATGAATTAACTGAAGATTTCTTGCCATTTTTTGGTGAGGATACTACTAATAGTAGCTGAGAACCCAGGGTCAGGTCCTTCTAGAGGGCTACTAATGGGACAAGGTGATAAAATAGGACTTGGTTATTTTTCCCTTTTTAAAAAATGGATATAAATGGAATAGTCAAGTATTTACTCTTTTGTGTCTGGCTTCTTTTCATGCCTAGTGTTTTAGTGATTCATTTATGTTATTGCTTATATCAGCATATTTTTTAACATTGTGCAGTATCACTTAGTGTGAAAATGCCACAATTTCTTTATCTATTCTCCTTTTTGCTGGATGTTCAATTGTTTCTAGGTATTGTCTACTGTGAATAAAACTGCTGTTAGCACTAGTGTACATGTACTTTTGTGGACATATGGACAGGTTTATCTGAGTATGTACCAAGCAGAGAGGAATTGCTATATCACACTGTAAGCTAAGTTTTATCTCAGTAGATAAGTCAAAGTGTTTTCAAAAATTGTTGTAAAAATGTTCACTCCAACCAGCAATATATGAAGATTGATTTTTGCCTACATCTTCACTGACACTAAATATTCTCATTATTTTTAATTTAAACATTCTGGTGGGTGTATAATTATAACCTCAGTTTGGTTTTAATTTGCATTTATTTGATGAGTAATGATATTGAGTTCCTTTTTATATTCCCATTGGTCATTTGAATATCCTATTTTATGAAGTGCCTATCATTTTTGAGATTGGGTTCTTTGTCTTTTCCTTATTGATTTGTAGGAGTGTGTTATATATTCTGTATACAAACCCTTTTTCAGATACTTGTAAAGTTCTTTCCCAGTCTGTGGCTTACCTGTTTACTTTTTAATCATGATTTTAAGTAACAGTAGTCCTTAATTTTAATAAAATTCAGTTTATCACTTTTTATATTTCCTGTTGTTATTCTGTTCTGTTTCAGAAATCTTTGCCTACACCTAGATGATGAAGATTTGTTTGATTCCTGAAGTTTCATGGTTTCAGTTTTAGATATAGGTCTAAGATAAAACTCAAATTAACTTTTGAGTATGATGTAAGTTTTAAGATTAATGATTTTTCATATGGCTAACCAGTTATTCTAAGATCAAACTCAAATTAATTTTTAGTACATTATTAAATAAATCTCAAGGTTCATAATTTTTCAGTGTGGTTTACCAGTCATTCCAGCATTACTTATAGAAAAGGTCATCCTCTCCTCTATTAATCAGGTAACTAAATCTGCTGACAGTGTGTGTATGGATATATTTCTGTGTTCTTTATTTTTAAGTACATTTTAGTGATTATACTATTACAATTGTCCCATTTTCTCTCCCCTTCATTGCCCTCCACCTGCACCCCTCACTCCCCCCAGCATCCCCCCTCTTAGATCATGTCCATGGGTCGTACATGTAAGTTCTTTTGCTTCTCCACTTCCTATACTATTCTTAACCTCCCCCTCTCTATCTTGTACCTTTTAATTCCCTGTACCTTTTCCCCTATTCTTCCCCAGCCTTCCTCATTGATAACCCTCCATGTGATCTCCATTGCTGTGATTCAGTTCCTGTTCTAGTTGTTTGCTTAATTCATTTTGTTTTTTAGGTTTAATTGTTGATAGTTTTGAGTTTCTTGTCATTTTATTATTCATAGTTTTGATTTTCTTCTTTTTCTTAGATTAGTCCCTTTAACATTTCATATAATAAGGGCTTGGTGATGATTAATTCCCTTAATTTGACCTTATCTGGGAAGCACTTTATCTGCCCTTCCATTCTAATTGATAGCTTTGCTGGATACAGTAATCTTGGCTGTAGGTCCGTGCTTTTCACCACTTGAAATACTTCTCTCCAGCCCCTTCTTGCCTGCAAGGTTTCTTTTGAGAAGTCAGTTCATAGTCTTATGGGAACTATTTTGTAAGTAAATGTCTCCTCTTCTCTTGTTGCTTTTAAGATTCTCTCCTTATCTCTAATCTTGAGTAATTTAATTATGATGTGTCTTGGTGTGTTCCTCCTGGGTCTAATTTCTTTGGGACTTTCTGAGCTTGCTGGAGTTCTGGAAGTCTATTTCCTTTTCCAGATTGGACAGTTTTCCTTCATTTTATTTTTCAAATAAGTTTTCAATTTCTTGCTCATCCTCTTCTCCTTCTGGCACCCCTATGATTTGGATGTTGGAATGTTTAAAGTTGTCCCAGCGGTTCCTAAACCTCTCCTCATTTTTTTGAATTCTTATTTCTTCATTCAGTTCCAGTCGAATGTTTATTTATTCCTTCTGTTCCAAGTGATTGATTTGAGTCCCAGTTCCCCTCCCCTCTCTGTTGGTTTCTGTATATTTTTCTTTATTTCACTTTCCATAGCCTTCACTTCTTCCTCTATTTTGTGACCACACTCAATCATTTCTATGAGCATCCTGATTATCAGTGTTTTGAACTCTGCATCTGATAGGTTGGCCATCTCTTCATTCCTTAGTTCTTTTTCTGAAGTTTTGATCTGTTCTTTCATTTGGGCCATATTTCTTTGTCTGGGCATTCCTGTTACATTGTAAGGAGCAGAGCCTTAGGTATTTGCCAGGGTGGGGCAACAGATGTTGCTTTGTTGTGGTGCTGTTTGTTGGGGAGGGGTCAGAGAGGGAATGATTCCATTTGCTTGGCTCTTGCCTCACTTCCAGTCACCTCCCCCACTACCACAACAAATTGGGCCCTTCTGGGTGGGTTTGTATAAATTCTAGGATCCCATGGGTCTCTCCAGTGAACACTCCTTTGAGAATGGGGGTTTCTCCCACCACCACAACCCCTACATGTTTTTATAGCCACAGGTTTTGAGGCTTTAGTTGCCCACACTGAAACCCTGGGCTGCACACTCTGTCTTGCTCCCTAGTTGTTCCTCTTGGGTTATCCACAAGCAAATGCGGGAGCACCTGTACTGCTAGTCACTGCCTCCCCCAACCCATCTGTCACTTTGCCACATGTCCTCTCCTCCCCAACTGCCTGTCTTTGCTCCTCCTACCAGTCTAGATGAATGTTTCTTATTTAACTCCTTGGTTGTTAGACATCCATACAGTTCAATTTTCTGGCAGTTCTGGTTGTTTTTGTTTTTAAATTTGTTGTTGTTCTTCTTATGGTTATGTGAGGAAGCAATGCATATCTATTTACAACCCCATCTTGGCTGGAAGTCTCTATTTCTGTGTTCTTTTCTCTTCTATTAATCTATTTGTTTAACATTATGAACTAATTCCTTAATTCATGTAATCTTACAACATCTTAAAGTTGACAGTATAAAAACTTTAATGTCTTATTTTTTTAATATTGACAACTTTCCTAGGATCTATACATTTCCATTTAAGTTGCATGACCACTTCAGCAAACTACACCAAAAATTTGTTGATTGCAACTGCATGGAATTTATCCATCAACTTTGGCTTATGACAAGTTAATAACAATGAGACTTCCTTGGGTTCTCCAATAATTTAAGTATTCTTTAATTTATCTAAACAATATTTTGTAATTTTCCATATAGAAGCCTTACACATCTTTTATTAGAATTATTTGTAAGTATGTGTATTTTATAATATTATAAATAATGTTGAAAAATTATTTACAAATGTTTGTTGCTTGTATCTACAAACACAACTAAATTTTATATCTTTACCTTGGATCCAGCCAACTTTCTTAATCTATTTGCAGGTTACAATAGTTTGTAGGTTCCTTTGGATTATCTATATACACAAAAATATCATCTTGGAATAAAGAGTTCTATTTTCTTTTTCTATATGAGTCATGCATTAATCTCAATAATGCTATACAGAAAGCTGTAAAACTTACTGACCCAATAATTATTTAGACTGTGAATTTGAAAGTCAGAGATTCAGCCTTTTTTTTGTCTTTGCTGAATCAGCTCACTCATCTGGAGATGCCTGGCTATTTGTTGAGGTGGGTTGGCTGTCAGCTGGTGTGTTTCAGCTAGCTCCATGTTTCTCGTACCCATCCAGCAGAATAACTTGGGCAAGTTTTCATGTGAAAGCAGATATAATTCCTCACATATAATTAAGAGTCTTAGAATATAATACTTCCTTTCCTTGTCCCCATGCTTTCTGTTGAACAGTATTAGAAACCAAGTTCTGAACACTAGTGCTCATTGCTATTGGGGTGGCATTACTTTTGGGACATCTCAGGTAAACGATCATATGTGTGTGTGTGTGTGTAAATATGTATATACATTGATATGTAAATATATCTTATATTTACACATCTTTATTTATATAACCTAAACATGAGTTCATTTTGACATCTTCAGTGGTAATTCCTTACCACATGGATTACTTGAGCCTAATCTCCTTGTTTATTTGTAAAAACTCCCATTCCAATAATGAGAAACACCCTTCTTCCTACACCATCCATTTCATTAATTGTTCAATTTCAGTATAATGTATTTATGTACAGTTATCAGAATCATTAAACTATACTCTCTAGGAAACAATCTACAAACAAAAGTACAGAACTCTTTTATGGTCTCATCTTTTCTTAAAAATATAAATTATACTAATTTCCAACGTTATTTACAGTAAATATCTTATCCTCCCACTCCATTAGGTGAGTTTTTTAATATATTAGTAATACAAATAGATTGTTCTGTACATTGTTCATTTCCTCTTGGAAGAGCCTAATCTTTTAAATGATTTTCTTTTAGTTTTCATACATTAAATTCCACTCTTTGTGATATACAATTCTGTGGAGTTTATACAAATGCATAGTATCATTAGAGGCATTACAAATATTATACAGATATATAGTATCATGCAGAATAATTTCACAACCCTAAATTCCCCTGTGATTCACCTATGCTACCACCCCCCCCACTATCTAACTCCTGATATTCTCAGATCCTTTGCTTCTATGTAGTTCTGCCATCTCCTGAATTTCATCATTGTAATCATCCCTTATGCAGCTTCTGTCTACTGACTTCTTTTACTTAGCACAATCCACTAAAATTCATTCACACCTTTTCCTGTTTGGTAGTTCACTTTATAAATTCCTAAATGATAGTCCATTGTATGCATGTAGCAGAGTGTGCTTACCCCTCACCTGTTGAATGATATCGTCATTGCTATTATTTATGTGATTATGAATAAAGCTGCTACAAAGTATTACATTTAGATTTTTGTAGGGTTGTAATTTTTACATCAGTTGTGCAAACACCTATGAGCATCATTGCTGGATCATATAGTTGAGACTGTGCTCAATTTCGTAAGAAATTGATAAACTCCCAAAGTGGCTGTACTATTTGGCATCCCCACTAATAATGATTAAGAATGCCCGTTGCTCTGCATCCTTGCCAGGAAATGGAAATGTCAGCTTTTTGAGTTTTAGTCTTTTTAATAGGTGTGTAATGCTATCTCATTGTTGTTTTAATTTGCAATTTCCTAAAGAAACAATGCTGAGCATCTTTTCATATGCTTATTTGTCAACTTTATATCTTTCTTGGTGAGGTATCAGTTTAGATCTTCTGTCTATTTTTTAATTGAGTTGGGTGTTTTATTGTTTAGTTTTGTGTTCTTTGTACATTTTTGATAAAAATGCTTTGTTAGATTTGTATTTACTAAATATTTGTCCAAGGCTGTAGCATTTCTTTTCATTCTCTTAACAGTATCTTGAAGAGTGGGAGTTTTAATTTTAATAATCTGACATAAATGTTTTTCATGTCATGTTTTTTGTGCTGTATTTTAAAACATCACCAAATAAAAGGTCACCTAGATTCTTTTACATGTGTTCTTCTACAAGTTTTATAGGTTTTTTTTAAGTTTTACATTTACATTTATGATTCATTTTGAGGTAAATTTTTGAAATGTTGTCAGGTCTGTAATGTTCATACCTCCCCCGCCACCACACATATGAGCTTACAATTGTTCTAGCATCATCTTTTGAATAACCATTCTCTCTTTGTTGAATTTTCTTTGCTCCTTTATTAAAAATCAGTTAATTTTAGTTGTGTGAGTCTATTTCTGGGATCTCTATTCTGTTTCATTGATCTAAGTATCTATTCTTTGACAACACCACATTGTCTTGATTACTGTAACTTTAGAGTCTGGAAATCTCGTACATTTTCATATAAACTTTAGAATTGGTTTGCTAATATGTATGAAATAGCTTGCTGTTTTTTAAAAAATTAGATTGCATTGAATCTATAGATCAAGTTGGGGATAACTAATATTTTAACACTGCTGAGTTTTTCAATCAGGAACATGGATACTGTCTCCATTTATATAGATCTTTTTAAATTTCTTTCATCAGTGTTTTGTAGTTTTTTACAGGGTGATACTACGCATATTTTGTTAAATTTATACCTAAATATTTTTTCTACTATTATAATTTTTTATATTTGATATCCCAATTGTTCATTGCTAGTATATAGGAAGGCAGCCATTTTTTAAAATAGTAATCTGTGTCCTGTAAATTTATTGTACTCGTTTATAAGTTCTAGGACTTTGGGGTTAATTGATTTATTTATTAACTGCATAGACAAACATGCAATCTGCAAAGGAAGATTTATTTCTTCTTTCTCAATCAGTAATATTTATTTACTTTTTTGGTGATGGGTGATTACTGTACTAGCCAGGACTTCAAATGCAATGTTGTAAGCAACCCTGGTAAATATTTCTTTGTCATCTGGCATTGATAATTTCCATAGTGACTTTAATGCTAGTCCATCTTACTCTTTTTGTTGACTACTTTCTTTTGAACAGTAGCTTAAATATAGCATCTTGATGTTGTGCATCTCATTTTTCATTTTCCATGTATGCTGTAATTTATTTATAAGTTTAGGTAAACTTTTCATAAATATTTGAATGTATCTTCCATTTCACTTGATGAGTTTTCTACCTTAAGCACAATTATTTTTCTTAGGCCTGTCCATGTTCTTGTTTTTTAAGGCACATTCAGAAATTAACTTGATGCATGTATGTAGTTACACTTGACATCATTTGTAATGGCACTATAGGAACTACTCTAGTGTTTGTTAACAAGGAACTGGTTAAATAAACTTTCATACAACCAAACCATGGAATATTGTATTGTTATAAAAAAGAAGGAGGAAGATTTATGTACTCATGTAAAAGAGCTTAAAGACGTGTTTTGATTTTTACAAAGGAATAAGGTATAGAACAGTGTTTAGTATGCTTTCTGTGTTGAGAAAGAAAGAAGGGTAGAAAAAATATACAGTCACATTTGTTTATAATTGCAAAAAGAAATTCTAAAGTGTTATACAAGAAGTGGAAATGGGATTTCTTTTACATATATTCATATATACATATGAGGTCTATCCAAAAGGTATCCAGCCATGTAATATGAAAAATAGAGACATTTATTTAAAAAAATAAGGACATAAGAAACATTGTACATAGCACAATAACTCCTCAGTTCTCTTCAAAGTAGGCACCTTGGGACCTCACACAGTTCTCTCAATTGCTGTCATCATATTTTCCTGAATCTCACTGATGGTCTGAAATCTCTTCCCTCCCAATGGGGATTTTAGTTTTGGGAAAAGTTAGAGGTCACAGGGCCTCTAACAGCCCCAAATCTGGGCTGTAGGGGTGGTTGAGTCACCTGGATAATTTGGTGTTTCACCAAAAAACTACATAAGACATGATGCATAAGCAGGTACATTTTCCTGATGAAGCTACCAATCACCAGTCGCCCATAGCTGAGGCCTTCTGAATCATTTAAATAGTTTCTGTGGATGAGCATTCAAGATTCATGAAAAATTTGATGCAGATTCATTGCTCTGCTCATTCAGTCATTTTGAATGCAACAGGTACACAGTACACATGCTGAATAGAACCTACCATGCCCATTGTTAAGCCTATGTTCTTTATTACCAGGTGCTTTCTAAATCACTTAATATTTTTGCCTACATCGGATAGAGTTATCTCAATCTTTTCCTCTTCGAAAAGATTTCAATTTTAATAGTGACTATACTGTACATTATTGTTTCTAATTTATTGTCAATTTGGAATTATTATTCTTTGGTGACACTCAAAGATTTTGCAAGTTTGCAATCTCAATTAAATGTATTTTAATTAAATTTATTGTGATGGCATTGGTTAATAAGATTCTATAGGATTCAAGCATAGAAATCTCTGATACATCATCTGTATATTGCATTGTGCGTCTACCACCCAAAGTCAACTCTCCTTCCATCACCATATATTTGACCCCCTTTATCCTTTACTACCCCCTAATCTCTTCCGTCTGGTAACTATCATACTGTTGAATGTGTCTATGAGTTTCACGTTTATATCCTGCATATGAGTGAAATCATATGGCTCTTAGCTTTTTCTGTCTGACTTATTTCACTTGGCAAAATATCCTCAAGGTCCTCCTGTTGTCACAAATAAAGGTATTTCATCTTTTGTTAAAGCAGGATAGTATTCCATAATATATATGTATGACATCTTCTTTATCTAACCATCTACTGAAGGACACTTTGATTGTCTCCATGTCTTGGCCATTGCGAATATGCTACAATGAACATAGCAGTACATATATATTTGCAAATAAATGTTTTCTAGTTTTTCATGTAGATACTCAGGGAGAGTTGCTGGGTCATATGGTAACTCTAAATTCTTTGGGCAAGGTCCATATCATTTTCCATAGTGGCCATACTAGTTTACATTCCCACCAGCAGTGTGCAAACGTTCATTTTTCCCACAACCTCTCCAACACTTGTTATTACTTGTCTTCTTGATAATAGTATTCTAAAATGCATGAGGTGGTATCTCATTGTAGTTTTGATTTGCATTTCCTTAATAGCTAGTGAAGTTGAGCGTCTTTTCATATATCTGTTGGCCATTTGTATGTCTTCTTGGGAGAAGTGTCCATTCAGGTACTCTGCCAAATTTTTAATTGGATTTTTTGTTTATTTGTTGTTGAGTTTTATGAGTTCTTTATATATTTTAGATATTATAGCTTTGTCAAAGCTGATGTTTGCAAATTTGTCCCCAAGTGCAAAAATTAATTCAAAATTGATAAAATACCTAACTATAAGATCTGAAACAATAAATTACATAGAAGAGAACATAGGTACTAAACTCATGGACCTTGGTCTCTGAGAAGATTTTATGAATTTGATCCCAAAGGTGAGAGAAATGAAGGCAAAAATAAGTGAATGGGTCTATGTCTTACTGAAAATCTTCTGTTCAGCAAAGGAAACTGCCAATAAATATACTTTTTATATCATGTTTGATAAAATATTACTAAATATTCTTACTAAATTATTCTATATTTTGAAGTGATTAGGAGGAACTCTTAATTCATAACTATTTTTCAGAGGTAAGCATGTTGTCTGCCTTTTGCATACTGTATTTTTTTCTATTTTTCCTACTTTATACCTATAAAGCATAATTCTTTCTTTATATCATTCATGTTCCAGCAGCAACTTGCACATCGTCTTTTATCTGAAGCAGTCTTGGTAATTTTTTCTTTTCTCACCATTGGACAGGAAACCATTTCTCCAAATGAGCACTATTTTGAGTGGTTATTTTGTGTGATATAACTTTTCTATAGCCTAGAGGAGGTTATTTTATAGAAAAAGATGAGCTGAAACGCTATTACTTATTTTAGAAATTCCATATTCTGTGTTTTTTCTGATGTCTTGTTTAATGTCCTGTCACAGGTTTTAGTTCATCTTGTCTAGAAGAAATATTCCATTATCGTGAGGGAAAATTTCATGATATAGATCATTCCACAATTGTTTGTTAAGATCTAAGGCTTTAGTTTTACCAGCAAGATATAGTCCTATAGCTTACTTTCCCTGTTTTTTCTCCCTTCTCTTAGCAACCATTCCTTTATAACATTACATTAAACATATAAAAAGGACTGGTTGGGTAAAAATGACACTTGATTGTGAAACCAGAGTTTTGATCTGAATATCTGGTTTTGTCCCTAGCTATGTGACCTGTAGCAAATTCCATTCTTATCTGAAAATGTTTGTACAGGAATGTGGTGAGAATAAAATAATTTGAAATATGATTTTTACAGTTTATAGCTGTGAATTTCTGAATTTTCTGAACCTAGAGAAAAACAGTGTTGAATCTACAAAACTTTATGTCAGTAGAAAAATTATAAATAATTAAGTCATAACTGTATTATCTATGTGTACAGCAAAAAATCCAGATACTCAAGAGTTACCTAAGTGATTTGCACACCCTATAGCAGCCTGAAATACTGAGCTTTGACTTATATAAATACATAGATAAAATTAAGAAGCAAACTGAAAAGTTATATGATCATTATTTTCCCTGATACTTTTACCTGAAATTTTGGCAACTAAACATTGAACAAAATTACTATCTAAAACAAACTACTTGAAGTTGAATTTTTAGACAAAGTTGATACCTATAACAAGTAAATATGAATTTTTGGTAGGACAAAAGACCAAGTGAAGCTATACCCCATCTTGATAATTTTGTCATGATTGACAGCAATACTTCTGTGTTAGAATTTTGCTTCATGTGTGAATATTATTTTCTTTTTTGACCCACCTGCTCCTTTAGAGTGATGGGCACTATGTCACAAATTAATTCTTTATGCAGTTTCTTGACCAAGCTCCCCATAGCTTCACTTTTAGGAATAATAAAAAGGGATTTAGAGGGTCATTTCTGTCATGTAGTAGTTGCATCATGATATTCCAGTCTGACATGCATGGGTGAATCAAATGGAAGACATAATGAGGAATATTTTCCATACTTAAAATACTCTATTCTTACAGTGACAGAGTAAGATATGGTTCTATTTGTAAACAACTGAAGCATAATATCTGCAATACATTTATGTAAAGGTATAATCACTGTCAAAGTGCCACAGCACCATCACAGAAAGTGACTGCTGTAATTGACAGAG
>PVKM010045511.1:0-11958 GCA_004027735.1 Carollia perspicillata
GAGCCACAGTTCAGGAAACTACCATCACCGGCCATCTTATAAGGAAGGATTTGAAGCTAGGAAAGTCTGCATCCACGCAGCCTGGCATACCAGAGCCCATAAGGACAGTCAAGGATTGAATCTTCACGGGCACTATATTCACATGCCAGCGATTGGAGCAGACGGCCGGTTATGTACCCTCAAAAATTATCTGAACAACTCATCTCAAGCCAATGTTTTTTATAGTGAGAAGGAAAGGGTAGGTAAGGGGTTTGGAAAAAGGTTAATCAGATAAGAGTTGCAATCTGGTGGCAATTTTCCTAGTATTTCTTTATCTGCTGATCAACAATTCTTTACCTGAGACATCCCCTCCCTGGAACACAATGGCTCAGATACCATCTTCAGATTGCTCGCAGCCCCCTGGGGCACAAAGGCTGAACTGCTTGTCAACCTTCTGGAGTCAGGTGGTCAGGTACTGCAGTTCCTGGAACAACAACTTTCCGCTTGCATTACTCACTGAAACCTACCAGTTGTAACTAAAGCTCAAACCTTTAACTCTTGAGCTCCCCCATTCGATTAATTAGAGCTCGGCCACATATCTGATGGGAGGATGTGGGTGCACCACTTAACATCTCTAAATTTGTGTGTTCAATTTGAAAAATGTGGGGGAAATACTTATGAATAGTTCACATAAACTGCTTTCTTGTGCTAATGTGTTTCCCACAATGTTCAGCATGCAATAATGCTTAATAAACATGGTTGTTGCTAAGTGCCAACCTGTAAGAATTTTTATGAGTTTATTTGAGCCAAACTGGCAATAATTGCCAGGAGGCAAAATCGTAATGGATTAGGAGAATGCTCCAGAGAATGGCAGTTTTACTACTTATTTTATACATTAGCATCACAGGGGAAGAGGTTGAGGGGGTTATGCAAAATCCACTGGTGATAGATTAAGGAGGTGGGGGAAGCAAAGAGGGAAATCAGTGGGATTGGATGAAAAGTAAAAGGAATATACGTACGTAGGTGGGTACAAGACAGTTAGCAGTTGACAGTTGACAATTAACATAATAATACACTGAGGGGGGATCGTGCTGGTGGGAGATTGTGCTTTTCAGAAACGTCTGGAAAAGGGGGTCACTCTGACATTCCTAAGGTCTGTTCTCTTAGATGCACAAAGGCATTAGACAGGCTCACTTTCGGTAAACACTGACCTTTGTCCAGGAAGCTCTAGGCCTGGGATGTGACTGCCTGCCATGACTCACTTTCCGTTAGGAAGTTTTATTTTCAGACCATCTTGTGTGGTTACTTTAGGTCTCTGAGTGTGTGAGGCCACCATGCAGGCCTCCCCTGAGCTTGTCAGAGTTAGGTGTGTAGAGGTGGCTATCCGCCTGGGGTCATGAGCAGTGTGCCTACGATCCAGAGATGTGGACAAAGACAAAGCGTAAAAGGAAGATGTACACAGGTCCTGCAAGGAGGCAGTTGGTTGACTCTTTCAGGGGACATCTGCTGCATGGTTTGTGAGGGGCAGGGGGTCAAGCTGAAGGGAAAAGCAACAGGAAGAGGCCCTCAGCCTGTTGCTCAGCTGTCTGCTGGGCTTGTGGATCGGGAGTAGAGAGACTGTGGAGAGTGTCCTTGTGAAGCTTATAACTGGGAGTTTCGGGATTTCACGATCATCCCCTTATTAAATGAAGATGGCAGAGGTCTTCCCAGGGACTTAGTAACAGTTTCAATGAAGAGTGAAGCTGTGCGGCTGCAAATAGACTAAAGATTTTCTTTTTTTTTTTATCTTTAGAACCAGTATGGAATGCCCAAGTCGTTTTATACAAGGCTCTCTTAGTCTGATCATTTCTTGTCAGGCCAGAATGGAGCCCAGTTCCAACCTCAGCCCAGGGAGGCAAACCCTCTCCCACCCCAACTGCATGTCTGTCCAGCCTCTGAAGTGGTCTTATGTTTGGGAAAGTTTTACATCCTTACCTGAGGGACACCTCCCCTCTAAGCAGAGTTCTGAGAACCAGCAGCCCTACAGTGAGAAAATGTGCCAACATGGGTATTCGCACACTGAATAATTGACTGGCTGGGGAGGATGGGACACTCCATTGCTTCCTGCTCACACTTATCTGCTTAAAATTGCTTCTCCTGATAGAACCCCAGGAAGAAAGCAGCCTGCTTATAAGAAACACCCTGGAGAATGCAGGGCTACATGCACAGTTTCAAAATGGGAGTGTTTACATTTGGTTGGTTTGGCTGAACAGAGGAAAGAATCTCATTTGTTTTTGTTTTTTATCAGACCCACAATCTGTGTGCAAGAATGTGGAATTCAAAATTCTATTTTGCTACAGGAGATGTATCAGTTAACACTAGGTTTAGTCGCAAAAAATAGAAGCCTGAAAAATAATGGCTTAACTAATAGAGAAGTCTATTTTCTAATGTAAAATTCCAAAGATAGGGGCTGACTTGGTGACTCCGTGGTCATCCAGACCTGCAGGCCTCTGCACCATTCATGGCGTGAGGCTGGGCCTCATGGTCTGGGTTGGAGCTCCAGCAATCATAGAATTTGCCTTCCACGCAGCGCAAAAGGAAGGGAAAAGTCAAAGGATATGAACCAATTGCATGTTAGGACAATCCTTGGAAGCTTCCTCACAACCCTCCTTCTAGCAAAAATTTAATCACATGGCTACATCTAACTGCAAAGGTGACCGGGCCCCATGTTCCACTAAAAATTGATAATTCCATAAAGGTGAGGATGGATATTGGGATACAAAGCTAGCAATATCCATCTTAGATCAGGAGAAATCTATTATATATTTTTTGTATCAAAAAACCTGCTATTCCCAGGAGGAGATGCTTTTCAAATAGTTTTATCTCTTCCACATCCCAGCTCAACCTCTTATGATTAATCTCACCTTCAAAGACTTGGGTGAATGCTTTTAAATTGAACCTAGGGAAAATTGTGGAAATTTTCAGGTTTGCTTGACTCTTCCAAGTTTTTAGTCTTACCCTTTTGCATACTTTGCTTGAGTTGCGTAAAAATCTTTGGGTGGTAAGAGCTTACCAGTACTGCTGATCAGTTCTTCAAATTGTCCTCTCATTCCTCAGTGTTCACCCTCCACGCATAGATCATACAGCCCTGCAATGGAAATAAGATCTACAATCAGAGAACAAGTCAAGAGTCAAGGACTCTTAATATATGATCCAATCAAGATCCAATAAGCTCCTTCAGGAACGAGGGCTTCTCTCTGTTATCTCTCTCCTGGGTGAGATCCTGGCATTCGCTTCCCGCCCTGGGATCTCTTAGAGGTTAATTAGTTAGCTGTGCCGCAGACTGAGCCTTTTATTGAATATTGTTCTCTCTTTATCTCTCGTATATTACATAAAATTTTAACTGGGGTTTGTTAGGGATTTAGAATCTTTTTCTTCTAAAAACCTAATATTTAATGATAGCTTTGTGATTTTATTCTTCAGAGCAAGAGAACACGTTTGGATGAAAAACACCGAAAGTAAAACCATGCTTTCAGAAACCCAAAGTTCCCCCTCATACTTACTGTCTTATACATTCCGCAGTGGCCAGCCCACTTTTCAATATACCCCAGTAAACTTGGTTTTGTTGGTCAAAGTGAAGTTGAATAATGCAAGTACAGCATAGCAGTTAGGAAATCGGGGATGCATTTGGAAATATATAAATCTTAGTAGGGTTCTGGTCCCTACTAACAATTTGATTACCTGTTTTTTTTTTCAGATTTGTCACCCGTTAAATGATTTTTAGATTTTTCACCTGCTAAATGACAATAATGAAAACTAGTGTGGGGTATTGGGAAAAGTTTATGAGTCAGTGTGTAGAAAGTGATTTGCTTACTAAGTCGTCAATAAGTTTGTGTGTGTGTGTGTGTGTGTGTGTCTGTGTGGGTAATATACAGACTTACTGCCTAATGTACTCAGACAGAGGAAACCACCTAAAATCAAAAAAGTACCCAAACTGATAAAAATTTCAGTCAAACTAAGTTTTCAAATTTAGACTGTTTCCTGTCCATATTATTGTTACATATTTTCATAGCCAATATGAATTTTTAAGTCATTCTACATTGTTTTCTAAAAGTTTCCTATAAAATTAATAAGAAATTAAAATCATTAAGAGATTGGAGTATATTTTTAACCTACATGTTTTTACTCTAGACAGTAGCTATTGATTCACACCTAAAAATGATGTGGAAATAACCACTTTAACACTTCCTCCCACTTCCCCATTAATTCTGACCTTATTTTTCATTGTCATTCCCTTTTGTTATGACAGCTTGCATAATTGTTTGGTCCTATTTATACATTTAAATGCATTAAAGTTTCACAACCAAGGAGTCTTTTACCTCCCTTCTCTCCGTTTTTGGTGGCTCATGCATTCCTGCACGTTTGGGAATGTTTGTCAATTGCCTTACGGCAACTCAGCTGCCAAAATATTTCAGGGTCACATTTTGTTTCTCTTATATTTTGGTAAATACTGCTCTCATATCATCTAGCATAGAATGTTATCTTGGAGAAAACTAAAATTAGCTTGTATTCATTTCTTTCGTATTTTTCTGGTGACTGTTTTCCCCTGGATGCCAGAGAGTTCTTATTTGATCTCCAATGCTTTATTGTGCAACAAAGACATGTTTCAGCACCGATCATTCCGAAGCAATATCTTAAGGAACACAGAGGGCTTTTCTGATTTTCAGATTCGGTTATTCCTTAATTCCCGGGCTCTTCTCTTGGATTATATACTTGCATACTTTTTCAGTTCATTTTTAGGTATTTTTGGCTCAAGAATACCACTTTTTCTTATGTTGGATTCCCTCCATATTTATTATATTCCTTTAATTTCTTTAATTACTTTGCATATCTCAGGTCTTTCCTTTATGCCAATAACTGAATTGCCCATTGCTTCTTTTATTACTAATTTTCAATTTATGAGTCATAAAATGACCCTCAGTTCGGGCCTTAGATCCATAGTCTCACTCTTTTTCATTTCATTCCATTGTTCTTCAATTTTTTCTCTCAGTCTTAATTTATTTTACTTTCATTGTACAGGATAAAGCACTCATGGAGAATACGATTACACATTTTAAATTAGATTTTCTCCCAAATAGGATTCTTCACTTGAAGTTTGCAAGTGGAGTTCCTTTCTTTCCTTCTAACGCGCTCTTCCTCCTCCTTTCTGTGGTATGTTTGCAGAGCCGCCATGGCGCACACTTCATTTTGATCCTCCTCGGACATCTTTGTTTAGGCCATTTTTCTGCTCCGACCCTCTCTTCTCACTGAATCCAAAGCCTGCTCGAAGAGCCAGGTGTTTGGCATTCTGTTTCCCTTCCCATATCCTATGGGCCCAGCAAAAGGGAGAGGTCAAATAGAATGTTGGAAGGATTTCTTAACAATTAGGCTCTGATTTGTCCTCCCATGAATTCTGAGGCGCACATTCCCAACGGGGCTGTCCTAAACTTCAGAGTACAGCCCAACCTTGAACAACACAAGTTTGAACTGTGCAAGTCTACTTAGACACAGATTTTTCTTCAATAAATACTCACAGTACTGTAAAAGTATTTTCTCTCATGGTTTTCTTCATAACATTTTCTTTTCTTCCGCTTCCTTTATTGTAAGGATACAGTATGTAATACATGTAACATGAAAAAGGTGTGTTAACCGGCAGTTTATGTTATTGGTAAGATCAATGGTAAGCTATTTATAGTTGAGTTCTGAGGGAGTACAAAGTTATACGTGGATTTTTGACCACATGGGGTCAGGCCCCTACCCGCCTTGATGAATGGTCACCTCTATCTCGTTTTGAAACCCTGAAGACTTGACTTCAGTCAGCAGAAAGCCAAGCATCTTTGAAAGCCTTCTCTGTTTCCTTTTCACCCATTCTACCAATCTCTGCTGTTCCAGGAACTTCAAGTGGAATTTAATGTCTGATGCATTGTAATGAAAGTGAGGGCCAGCAATAACGGTTATTATGGCTTGGTTCATCTTCGAGACTCAGTTTTCATACATTTATTAGGGTAGTTCCATCTTCTCAGCTTTTAAAGAAAGTTTAAGTTTGCTGCATATCCTCAGCATTTTACCCAAGGCACAAATTCATTCTCTCTCTCTTTCTGTCTCCTTTTACACACGCACACACTCTAATAGCCATGCAACTTAGAGGAGTAAACAGCTGGACAGAAAACCTGTTTTGGTCTTCTTAATGAATCAGAACTCCTACTATGGAGAGCCATTACAGAATTGGTAGGGAGGGGCTCAGTTCCTCACGGCACATTGTGTTCAGCCATCGCACATTAGGGGGAGAAGGAGAAAATGAGACAGCCCACAGTCCTGAATATCCAAAGCAGCTCAGTTCTATCTCTTAGAAGCTATGTTGAATCAAAACCCCCTCATGAGCCGTTTGGAGTTGCAGATCTGTTTGCAAATGAGCTTGGAGTACACTGGGTAAACCCCATGGTTGGTAAATTCTATTTCACTTCACCAGTGAGCTGCAAAAGCATTGGATAATATGTTATGAGTTGTAGATCTGTTTGATTGCATTGTTGCAAAGTGGGAATTGTTTTGCAACATAGATTCTTAATCACTGAGGCATATATGATTCAATGCCTCCAAAATTGGCTGAAATTGAAAGTTAACTATACTGCAGACGGCTTATTCTGGTGTATAATTGAAAATAAATTCTAATAACTCTTCTCGAAAGAGCTGCTCAGAGGAAATTTCAAGCCGCACCCCCCCACCCCCAAATGCTTTCTCACACAGACTCTTCCCCTGCATATGCAATAATGAAAACATCCTAAAGTAGTTTTTCTGTGATTTGAATGCAGTTACCAAAAAAATGTTGATATTGAACACTTGTAAACTTATTCTGTAATGTGTTTCTTGAGCCTTTATGTTGGGGATGTCTTATCATTTCTATTTGCAGTCACTTTAGCATCATTTTACACAAGGACAACCCAGCAGGGAAAAAAAAAAGAAATAAAAGCTTGGGCTTTGTAAATCGAACAGTGATAAGTTTGAATTCTGGCTCCAGTCTTCACTAACTCAGTGACATTGGCTATTATTTTCCCCCTGAGCTTCAGTTTCTATTTCTGCAAAGTGAACTTAATAATATAATTTAATTTTTCTGCTTTGCATAGTTATTGTCAATATGAAAAATAATGCATTTATATGAATAGTACCTTGTACATATCTGGCACGTAACTCTGTGGAAATTAAGTATGGACATATGTATACAGACATAAAATCTATGTATTCAGTCAGCTATTATTCATGCATTCATGTCTTGCTGAAATATGTACTCACACAGTCCTGCACAGTGGCAGGCAGCAGCCGAGTGGGAGGGTCAGGAGGAGACACCTGGCAGCAGGGGGAGAGACGTTCAACCGCCTGGTCCTGCCCTCAGGAGGCTCGAGTTCCAATCCTGCCCCAGATAGGAACCTCTCTGAACTTCAATTCTTCCATCTGTAAAACCGAACTAATAACTGTATATATTTCCTTAGGCCCTTCCTTGTTTTGCTGTCCCCAACATTAGTAAATGTCCTCTCAAAAATCCAAATAAATACACGCACATAAACATACATTTAATTAAATGTGCCAGCTGCAGCGGCAGCGGCGGCGGCGGCGGCAGCTGTACTAGATGCTCTGCCCCAGAGCCCAGCGGACAAAGACTGACCTGCACCTCCCCGCTCCTCTCCTACCCGACTACGAGGCCTGCAGCGGGTCTCCGCCTGCGCTCTGGAGGCCCATTCCCTGGAGACTCAAACACCGTGCCGGGTCAGGAGGAGGCTTTACTGAGATAACACACAGGAAAAAGGACGCTTTTTTCCATGGAAAAAACATAAATTAAATTGTAAAAACTGTAACAGCAGGAGGGACAGACACCCCAGCTGCTACGGAAGTACTCTATTTTGCCATGTTTAGTGCACGCCCACGTCTTTGCGCACATTATACACGGGATTACTATACCCACGGCAGGTAATCATTATACCCATGTATAATACACATCCTTATTTGTCCCTCAAAAAAACTGAGCGAAAAGTGCACATTATACATGGCAAAATACGGTAACCTCTATGGTCTCAAAGGAATGTGTGCTCATCTTACAAATGCTTTCAGGCCCTCGGCACATAGCCTCGCCATGTCTTCTTCCCGGTGGCTCCCAAAGTGGGTTTGTCCACCTCCATCTGTGTCCTCTCCAGACGGCCCACTGCCCTGGCCATGCTGTCCAAGTCGCCGTGCTTTTGCCAGGGCAGCAGCTTGACCTACCCATCCTGTGCCTCCTGCTAGAGAACGAGGCCTGTTGAACAGCAGAGAGCTGACCACCTCTCACCGTTATCAGAAAGGCGTGGTAGGGGCTCCCACTCCTGTTCTCCGCTCGCCCTCATCCCCGCCCCGCCCCCGCCCCCGCCCACCTTCTTCCAGTTCTTGTGCACAAGCCAAAATGATAAAAACACACTGTCCTTAAGTACATGTTTCGCATGAAATTTTACCTCCCCAAAGCCACACTAGCTTTGATGGTACACAAGAGAATGTATCTTGCAGAGATGTAAAAAAAAAAAAAAGAAGAAGAAGCAAAAATGAAAGCACAAACTTGAAACAAACATGCTCTTCAAAAATGGTTGAGTTTTCTATTTGCTTCCCAGACTCTGAGTCCAGTGTCTTCCCCAATCTCAGTCTCTCTGTTGACTGAGAAATGTCACAGACCAGTCCCCCTCCGTGGCCTCAGCCCCTGGATAGCTGCATCCTGCCAAGTCGTGTGGCTTCACTGGGTCCAGCACAGTCCCCGTGGGCACCACCGCAATTACCCTATGGGCTCCTTGTAGTCTCAGGAATCCTGGTTCTCATGCAGTGTAACCTTTCCAGAGAGGAAGCACAGAGATGTATCAGTTCATAGAAATTAACAGTTGCTGGGAAATAGTGCCCCTATTGATGGAGTTAGGAGTGTTACTATCACAGAAGAGACTCCGATGGGACAGTCTACTGAGTTTAAATAACTTAGGAAAATGTTCCAAAGTGGGCTTAGAAAGATGCCTAAGAAGTAGGCCAGATAAAAATGGTGCCATTCTGAAACTTCCCTGGCTAAAATGGGAAGAGGCTGGCCTCAAGTCCTACCTGTTATGACACCCCACCCAGAGGCCCCTCTGTGGTTCGAAGGCCCCACCATATGTACGGTTTGCACCCTAGGAAGCTAGACCCTGGTTCCAAGGTTTGCCTACAAAGAGCTGAACAATCTCTGCAGTCGCCCTTCTAATATCTCTAGCATGGAAACAGTGGAATTCTCCTCACCCGTCATTCAAAGGCATTTTTAAAATTAAAATTTAGAAACTAGTAATACTAATAACAAAAATAACAGCTGAGACTCACGGAGGGCTTACAGGCACTCTCCGAAGAACGTCTGTGTGAATTAACTTGATCTTCCCAGCAACCTCAATAGGCTGGTTACTATTACCAAACTCCTTTGACTTTGATGAGTGAGATCCTGGGGCAGAGACCAGTTGTGACTTGCCGGAGGCCACACAGCAGATGAGTGGCAAAGCTGGTGTTTCAAACCAGGCCACCCGAACCCACTCTGGCCCTGCTACCTTTTGCTGCCTCCCTGGCAAAGTTGTGAAGATGGTAGTCACAGCAGTACATGCAAATGTATTCTAGAATGTTAAGATATTCATTCGCATAGGTACCTGCAGTCATAGCACTTGAACTGAAAAGTGATGCTAATACCTTTTTTTTTCCTTTACTGGTGTTGGGGATTTCCTAATAAGTTGCTGACCAAACTTTCTTCTGTTTGCTCATAGCTTTTTTTCCCCCAACCCTCTCATAATTGCTGTTTATCAAATGGATTTTGGTAAAGTAGAAATTATGCTTTCAGTAAACAAATCTTAGAAGCCAAGACGAAAAAAAAAAAACCCTAACTTGTTTTGCCTTTCACCTTAAGCCACAGACATCCTACTCAGTGGGTCACATACAGAGTTCTAGCATCGTTGGGAATTGCAGGACTCAACTATTTACTGGCCACCTAAGAGGTGGACGAGTCTCTTCCCAGAGCACAGATTTTGTCCCCACTGCACCAGGCAGAGCCCTCCCTTGGCACTCTCTCAGGAGAGGCTGGCAGCCTTTCAGGAGAGGGGTGGGTAACCAAGGGGTCGATGGAGCCAAGGAAAGACGGGAGCATCCATCCGGAGAGAGGATAGAAGCAGAGGGCTCCCGTTCTGAGGATGTCTTTTTGTTTTCTTCTGTGATTCCATGCTGGTTCTGTGACCTCTTTACAGCTGGGAAGAATACAGTCTTAGAAGGGCTTTCTTAAGCTTGGAAACAGTATAATGCCAAAAGGAAAGACACAGCATTTCTTCCTGGTGGAAGGATAAACATGCAACTCACTGTTGGGACAAAAAGACAAGGACTTAAAGACAAAAATGGGCTCAAGACAGGTCTAGGTCCACAGACCTGAGAGCAGGTCATTCGCAGAGAATGTGCGATTTGGCTCACTTCATCCTTTGAAGGTGAAGCTCGGGAAGGACCCTTACCCTTCCAGCAGAGGCTCCCCTGCAGGCTCTCAGAAGCCCCATTTCAGTGCCTCCTGAACCATAAGATTGACCTAATTCGCCATTTCTTGTCTTGCTAATGAGGCTAAGTACATCCCACTGCTTTGGAAAAGACCTTTCAGAGTGCATCCAGAGCCCAGACTGCAGGATGTCCCGCTGCACAGGTGATCCCAATTAAATGCTGCGCCTCCCAAACCCGGCTTCAGCCCAGCTCCATATGGAAACCACCTGTGAGGGCTTCTGAACCAAGTGGCCTCCCCTGTCCCTGCTCACCAAGACCACTGCACCAGGATCTCCTTGCGGGGGGGTACTAAAGCACCAGCATTGTTTCGGATCTTTGTCGGTGGTTCTGATGCTCCGCCCAGGTGCAGAGTGACTGTATTGGACAAGGGGTTCTCCTCCTAGGTGCCCAGGGGCTGTGAGTGCCTGCCTTCTGTTTACCTGTCAGGTTAGGGGGTTAAAGTCGTTACTTGCATTTCCAGACTGTAAAACCAGCACTGCGTGTTTGCTGTCTGCACAAATACAAAGGTGATTATGGAAATGGTGTTGCTCCAGGGACCTGAGATCGATCCACACAAAACACACCTTCTCAGCAGCGGCCCCTCTGCGCATGCGCCTCGTGAGGCAGACGGATGATGTCTGCACTGTCACTGCGCACTGCCTTCTCTGGTCAGACTTACATTCAGCACCCAGATCGACACGACGGTGATGAGGCTGACGACGTGGAGGACGTTTCCCTAAAATGTCCGATTGAGGAGTTCTGTGAAATGACAAGCATGACTCTGACTGGAGCATCAGGATTTTATCTGACAGTCCCCCACTGTGGCCCTGGATAACTCACTAACCTTACCGAGGCTTAGGGTTTGCATTACTGTTGTTGTTGTTGTTGTTGTTATTATTTTTAAAGTTTTATTTCTTTATTTTTAGAGAGAGAGGAAGGAAGGGGGGGAGAATGAGAGGGAGAGAAACATCAATGTATGGTTGTCTCTTGAGTGCCCCCTACTGGGGACCTGGCCCACAGCACAGAAATGTGCCCTGACTGGGAATTGAACCAGTGACCCTTTGGTTCACAGGCTGACGCTTATTCCACTGTGCCACACCAGCCAGGGCTGCTGCTATTATTATTATTATTATTATTATTATTATTATTATTATTATTATTATTATTAAAAACCAGAGAGTTGGACTAGATGGATGGTTTTCAAAAGGTACTTTACAGTGAAACCCTTTTTAGAATAAACCAGGTTAAGTAGCACTTTCTCAGGCTGCAGCAGGTGTTAGGTGATGGGAACAGGGTTCCACCTTCATGAAGTCTCCCCGACACCATCTTGAACCCTCTGGGTCTGGTGACCTCGGGAGGGGCAAGAGGGGCTGAACCTCGTGAGTTGAGGCTGGTGAGTTGAGGCTCGTGAGTTGAGTGCCCTGAGCTGTCAGACTG
>PVKM010045512.1:0-11965 GCA_004027735.1 Carollia perspicillata
ACTCATACATTCCACAGCTTCTCTCTTGAGTCTGATCAGAATCTAGCTTTCTACGTGAATTGCTACTATATTTTCTCTTCCCTGGTGCTTCATAATGTGCACTTGAATCACCTCTACATACTGTGGTCCTGTGTGGGGTGCAGCCTGAGAACCTGCATTTCTAACAAGCTCCCAGGCGATGGTGATGGAGCAGGTCCCATAGACCGCACTCAGAGTCACCAGGGTCTAAGTTCCACCCAAGCCAACATGCTGGCTGAGTCCAGGCACACCCTGCTTTTTATCACCTTTATGTCTCACAATGCTTCTTCCACCCAGAATGTTTTTCTGCTAAATCTCTGCCTCTCAGAATCACAATCTTCTTGACATCTACAAATGAAGGTCGACTTTCATGAAAAATCATCACCTGATGCTCACCCTCTCCACCACTGAGCTGGAACTGGTTTCTTCTGCCGGTGTGCTTCCTCTGCATTTAGCACCAGCTCCTGCAGCTCCTGTTTCCTCCTTGTTCTGCTGGCTATTCCTCACTCGTTCCCTCTGAATCTTCTGCAGTTTTGAAATCCACTTGTGGATAGGGACTTTGTCATGCATTTTACAGGACCCCCATCACTGAACTGGGTCTTTCATGCAGAAAGAAACATGGTGTATTAAGGAAAGGGGCTGCTTTGCCCCTTCTTTAAGCTCCCTGATAATTGTCCTGTTTCTGTAAAATGGCGACAATAACGACTACCTGTTAGAATTGTTGCGAGGTTTAAATTAAATTCATTTATAAAATGTTTTCCCCACAGTAGGCCCCTGATAAATATTTGCTGAATTCAATTTTCCTCTTTTATTATTTATATAAGGGAAAGGGGAGGACATGTCAGAAAATTAATGACAGATCCAGGCATAGCACCAAGATGTCTTACCTTATGTGCAAATGATTTTTCCACTCTATCCACGCTGGGTTATGTAACTCCTAGGTATTGATGTAACTAAAATGGATCAGTATTTATAGAAGAAACCTAGAATACTATTTCCTGGTTCACATTTTCTATGCAAAGCACTGAATAAAAATCAAATAAGGCTTAGAAATAATAGACATTGGTGTCGCTTTACATCTTGGCAAACCAAAGTTACAACATAATATATTTATTATACGTCTATAATGGTATGCCTATGCAACTCAAAACAACCAAATTTGAAAATAGGCAATAGTTTTCAGATGAAACGTGATCATACAAGAAAAAAGGAAATGATTATGATCAGCCATTATAATTGCCTTAACTGATTACTCACTGAGAGACCTTGGCAGACTGGCCTGATTTGTCATTGACTTCCTCTGGAAAATGGAGCTAGGACTGACTGCCTTACTTGCTTTTCAGAGTTCATGTGAAGAGCAAACATATTGCCAACATTGGCAAATACTATGAAAAATAAAGCAAACTTTTTATGTACAAAAATTATTAGCAATATCTTTAGGCAGAATACAGAGCTATGAGGAAAGGCAATTTATGTGAAATAAAACCGAAAGTAGAAGACTTGAGGAGGGCCCAAAGTCAAATGTTTCACCTACTATTATTATTTTTTAGACTTAGTCTTTGCTCAACCTTCTCCAGATATCTAATGAGACATGAGTAATATGTAAGGAGGTCACAGAGTGGACCTTCTAGAGCCACCTTATATATTTTAGAATAGAAAAGATGGTTTATTTGATGTAGACATGCTGATTGGCAGTGCAGGCTTGCAGATTCCTTCAGTATTAAGTCATGTCTTCAAAACTGGGTGGGGCTCTGAGCTATTAAATTTTCCCTTTTCCTCTGGAGGCCAGGGCTTGGAAGTAGCTGAAGGCTACATGTGAACGGAGTTGGGTGGTCTCAGGAAAATTCTGTGTAAACAGCATTGCTCATCTAAAAGTAACACACAATACTGCACATCTGTCTGTCCATATTATACAAACAGAATCTGGACTCCATTAATGCGCCTGAGGAATAAATTATTCCCCAATAAACGTTCTTATAATCACAGTGGAAGGAAGGTCCAGGACACCGAAGGGAATGAGACTCTGCTGCACCAGTGTGTTGGTGGAAGCCTGGAGGTGGAGTGGGAGATGGAAGTCATCCACAGCTGTGTCTGACTTAAAGTGGTTGTACCTTCTTAAATATGGGAGATGTAGGGTTCTATGTAAAAGGCAACTATAGTGTAGCTTATTCTAGATCGCCAACGAGGAATGAAAATCCACCGTGGAGGGTGGCTTTCACTCTCAGTTTTTGCTGAATGATCCAAGAAAAACTCCTCAATGAGACATTCAACTGAGACTCCAGATCCAACAATCTCTGTGCTCAGAATGTCAGAATGTCAGAATGTCCACAAAATGTGGCCTAAAGGGGCCAGCAGCTATGGAACATGGCATGTGGGCTGTCTGTTTCTTGCATCTAGAGACTGCTAATACACAAAATACCTAATCTTCCTTCTCTTTGTCTCTGTCAAATATTTGTTGTCATTGAATGATGAGCATAAGGACCTTTGTTTTGTAAGGGGACAGGGGTGGGCAGGAGAATAAGTTTGAGTCAGAGGTGGCAGGAAAGAGAGAAGATGGAGGGTCATATAAACACTGTTCCTTGTCTGATTCATTTGAGTACATTGAGCCCTAACATTAGAAGATTGAACTGCTTTCATTAGAGCCTGGAAGATTCTGGGAGGGGTGAAAGGTCTAAAGCAAAAATTGGCCAAAGACTTAAATAGGCACCTCTCTAAAAAAGACGTATGAATAGTGAGCAGTCATACTAATCATTAGGGGAATATGAATTAACACCACAATGAGATACCTCTATTTCTTTGAATGGCTAAACTTAATAATTATACTGAGTGTCGGTGAGGATATAGAGTACATGGAACTCACACAAGGCTGGTGAGGATATAAAAAGAACAGTCACTTTAGGGAATAGTTAGTTTCCTAGAAAGTTAAATACGCATCTACTGTAAAGTCTAGCCATTCTCACCTAGCTTTTACCCAAGATATAAGAAAGCATATGCCCTCATGGAGACCTGTTATGATTATTCATAGAAGCTTTATTTATAATAGCCCCTGAACTGGAAACTACCCATAGGTCCATCATAGGTGCCAAGCAGGTGGGTTCAGCGGGGGTGCTGACAATGGAAAATGAAAAAGTTTGACGCTCTTGCTGATTGGCCATGTTCAAAGAGTATTTCACACCAGATTTCAGTATTTGTAAGTTTTTTTTACAAAAAGCTCAGTTTTTAAAAAATTAATGAACATATTTATGTTCAATAATTTGCACTTTACTGTAGCCAAAAGTTCTCAGAACATGTTCCAAATCCTCAAGTCCATTTCCACCACAGAGACCAACAAGTCAAACCTCTTTCAGGTGGTCCTTTTAAATTCATTCAAGTCACCCAAGTTCTAATTGTCACTTCTTATGTGAACCTTCTAGCCTGCTTCTCTTTATCATTACCATCTGTTTCTTCTGCACATTCACCCCTGATTCTCATCTGCTCAGACTGGCTATGCACTATTATTTTTCCTCCCACAGTCAATATAAATTTACTTCTCCCATTTAACTTATAATAAATGCTACTGGGACCAGTCAGGTGATGCAGCCATGATTCTGTGCCCACATGCCTTTCAAATACTACTAACTCCACAACTGACGTTCGGCAACAAATCTTGGATACTATAAACACACTGGTTCACAAGTGTGAAGAGACAGAGGTATCTCAGGAGGCAAGTGGTAACGAAGGCAATATCCTTCATTAGAAAACTGACATCACAGATTCTATTAAAGCATTAGTTATCTGGAGCATTAAAAACCTAAAAGCACATTTTGCGACCACTGGCAGACATGGCTACATATTCAGGATACAGTAATGATTCTCAAATCTGCCAAACAGAATATTTGATTTTTATAACTCTGGCCTTTATTTGGCTGAGAGGGTTGAGAAGAAGGAGTTTCCAAATTCTCTTAAAACCCCTGGATTAATAGATAATAAAATTAATCCAAACCCTGATCATCTACCATTTGTCTTTGTCATGCACATCTGATGAACAGAAAAAGAAGCATTTTCTATACCATATGGTGTTAATATTTGAGAAAGTAACTCACTTAAAATTCAAATGCAACTTTCAAATATGTGATACAGCATTGTTATTAACTATAGTCACCATGCTGTACATTACATCATGCTAAGAGAGTATATCTTAAAAGTTCTCATAATAAGAAGAAAAACAGTTGTAACTATGTGAGGTGATGGATGTTGACTAGACATACTGTGGTGATCATAAAAAAATTCAAATGACATTCAGAAGGAAACTAAGGGAAAAAAGTTTCATGGGTCCATCTTTTAATCATTAGGTAACCATACATACTAAGAAGGCTTTTAAAAACACTGGTTCTTCTAATTTTCTTATAACTAGAAGAATATGTTTCATTAACTTAAAATATCAATATTAATAGCCGACCTTTGTTTTGATAGATACTGTGTTGGGTTTTACATACTTATTTTCTAGATGAAAAAAATGGAATCAATTAAATAGGTGGCCCAAGCTCACTCAGAAACTGGCAGGGCCAGAATGGGAAGCCAGGCTTGCTCACAGAAAACTTCTCTCTCAACCATTGTCTTGAACTTCACAAAAATGATATAAATTAATAGTAATCAATTTGGCAATGGTATTTGAAGTGGTGCTTGAAAATGAAGGCCTGCATGCTCCTGCATTATCATGTCTTTTGGAAACAGGATGGGGTCAAGACGAAGGAAGTGCAGAAACTGCCTGTCTCCTGATAATGTTACTGTGGCCCTGAAGGGAAGCATTAAAATAAGGCAGCTCTGCTGGTTGGTGGAACTGCTGCTGCTTAAGCTGCGAGTCATGCTCTTGGGCCTCTGGCTCTGTGCACAGTGATCAGCTGATCTTCACCCACAGACTCTGGAGAGAAGGCAAAGTGGGCTTTGCTTTGTCAAGGTCACGCCTAATCATGGGAGTGTAGTGGTTTCTTTTTCAACTTCACATAGCTTCGGGTTCTGTGAAAGCACCATGATCCAACCTAGGCTTGTAGGTAAGGCAAAGTGGCTGATACCCAGGTTCCCATTCTGCTCTACCCAGAGGAGCTCTACTTTTGAGGTTTTATGGAAAATATCACTTAAAATATTTGAAAACCACAAGCCTACTGGGAGATAGCATAGCACAGTGGTTAAGATCATAGCTTTGGAGCTTGACAAAATGGGTTCAAATCTAGGCTCAACCATCCCTGAACTACGTGCTTCACAGCAAATTAGTCCATCCTTTTGAACCTCACATGTATTTTCTGGCTCAGAATTGGCACCAAGAAATGTCAGCTGTTAACACTGCTGCCTAGTCCTATTAGCGTGTGAGGAACTAGAGGGGAATCAGGTTAAAATCCAGAAAGAGAAGGGAAATACCTACTGGTTTATGCAAGAAAGAACTGGGAGCCTAGCTCCACAGACAGATCTGAAGTAAAGAGAAGGGTTTCCCTGTATGTTGCCTTCTGATTACAAAACTGGATGCCACCATAGAGAAAATTCAATCCCTCTCCTGATATAACTGTGAAAACTGAGGTCTAGGGAAGTTGTGACTTGTACCAAGGTTAAATGAAACCATTTTATTTCTATATCCACGGAAGTTTTTGCTTCCTTTTGGAAATTTCTAAGCTTTCTTATTCAAATAAATAGTCATTTTCTATACACATGGGGTATGAGGGGAGGACGGTGGGAATGAGGTTGATGTAAGCTTAGGGAAAAGATATAGTGATGGAATATAAGTGAAAGAAAACCTTAAAATCTAAGAGAGTTGGAGTTGAGGCTGGCAAGAAAAATATACATGATTAAAAATGAAAATCAGTATGCCTTAATACAACCTTTTTAACTTATTACATCAACAATAATGATGTATTAATATAGACCCTACTGTATTAAAAAAATTTGCACATCATAATTTTCAGACCACTGAAAACTAGGTCAACACATACTTAATCTAAAAGTAAGATGAAAATAGTACCTCCCCCTTCTTTCTTTTACTGCACTGACCCAGCGAAAAATCTGTAGCATCAGCGAACTCTGTGGGCACATCACACTCATACCACATGTGCACAGGGGGCTTTGGTCCTAGACAATAGAAGTCAGTAGTACGTGCTCTAAAGGTTGCTTCTTCAAGCCTTTAATTATGGGATGTGGCCTGTTTTCACTTGGAGCCTCTTGAAGAGAACCCCAGAGTTCACTAAATTCAAAATCTGACAATGTAATGCTAGTTTTAGTCTGTGCTAATGGAAGGGGAGAAAAAGATGAGAACAAATGCACCCTATTTGGAACCACTACAGAGGAAAGACAGAAAGTGTGTCATTCAGTCTGTTGTGAGGAGCACTGGGCGGTCAAGCATTGCGAATGCTTGCAAAAAGATGACGTGGAAGAGTCCTGAAAAGCGCCTCTGTGAAGTTCAAGGTCATTCCAACTCCACACCAAAGGACAAACGACTGTGAGTGCATTAAAAAAAAATCGACAGCAATCTCAGTCAAAAGAAAGTCTCCCTAGAGTCGGTTTCCAGGCCAGTTAAAGGCTTTTTCCCGTCCTCTCAGTCACTAAGTCTAAACTTAACAAAACCAAACAAAATAAAGTGAAAATACTCCTTCTGCCTCCTATCATCTTTTAGGATGTTTACTTGATGACTTATCATCCCCTCCTCCCAGAATGAAGAAGGTTATCGGTATTTGGGATCAAGATGAGGCAACATGATGTTTTGACAAAACCCTCCGAAGGCAGGAAACTGTGAGCTCTCTGACAGAGTGAGTGAGTCAGCCATGGAGGCCGGTGCGGTGATGAAGAGAACCGTGAGCATGACACTGTAAGTCGTGATGGTTGTCCAGGCTTCTTCATAAGAATGACCTATTTTTTTCCATGATGTGCAAACTAAAAACAAAAAAACAATGAGGTAGCACTTTTTGCCTGTAAAATTGAGAAACATGTGAAAGAAACTGAATGACCATTTCCTGAGGTGGTGACACTGAGAAAAAAACAGACCTTCTGTGAACTGCTGTGGGACATACACATCAAATACAACTGTGACCTGGACATCAGGCGATAATACATCAAAAGCTTTCAAAGTACCTACAGTTTTAGGAGCAAGTGTAATGAAATAATCAGAGACATGGACATCATTTTGTGAATAAGGATGTTTAGCATGACATTGCTTATGATGCAGGGAGACTTTAAGCAATGTAACTGTCCAATCATAGAGGATTATTTAACAAACCTGAAAATATATGCACATAACAGGATGCTTACCAATCACTTAAAGTAATATTGTACTCTTTTTTTTTTTCATTTTTAATTGTACTTTTTTGGATTGTTTTGTATTTTTTTCCCATTACCATTTAGTCCCCTTAGACCTTCCTTCCTCCCGCAATCACTATACTGTTGTCCTTTCGATGTGTTCAACTCAGGACTTTCTCAAGGGCAAATGATATGAATCTCATATGAGTGAATTTAGACAGAAAGGTGATTGATGTAAAGGAAGAGTGGAACAACCAAGCTTAGGCAGGTAGGACACAAGGCAGTTTGAGGGCCAGTGAGATAGAGGGACTCAGATGGCCTCAAGACTCTCTATCTTTTGTCTCCGCTTCCACTTCAGCTGTAGGCTGACATCCTAATGATCTCATCACCCAAGAGGAAAAGAATTTTCCCTGAAATCTCCAGTGTGAAAACCTCCAAGGAAGACTTGCTTGGTCTGGTTTGGATCACATGTGTTCCTCTTGGACCAATGGCTGCAGCCAGGTATACTTGAAGTCTAAGGTTAGTCTGCCTTGTATCAGATACCTCCCCTGAGATCAACTACTGTGACTGAAGGGACAGTGTGGACCCCCTGTGAGAGGAGCGGAGTGGATGGAGGAGGGGAGGGGACAGACCAGCACAGTCAGGGCTTCTGGGGCTGGCACCAGGGGACCCACTTCAGTTTGTTTCCCACAGTTTCAGTTTGTAATGTTATTTATCAGTGCTTTCTTTCCACAAAAGTTGGACTTAGTAGTCTTCTTGTGAGGTTAAAGAGTAGTTTTGTCTTACTTTATTTCAAGAAAAGGGACTCTTTTGTAACTCTGCAGTTGGGAGGTCCTCTGGAGTAAAGGGCACTGGGCAGGGGTCATACTGTTGGCACTGTACACGACTATCCCAGCCACACTGTGTGAGTGGGACCAGGCAGGTGAGCTGCCACCACTGACAAAAGACTTCAGAGTCTCCATGAAACTTAGTGGGTAAAAACTGGTTATACAAAACAATAATTTACCCATTGTGTAGAAATCCAGCAGAGCATTTCTAAAACATATTGATTTCTAGCTAACCAAAAAGTGAACTCTATGATGCTATCATTAGAGATGCCATATTTGAACCATATATTTTACACAGAGAGAAAGAGAGAGAAACACAACATGAGTCTTTAAGAAACCCAGACTTCAAGATAATAGAGACAGATGACTATGGCAAATGATAGTCATTTAAAATACGTTACCACAACAATGAAATGCTGCAATTTCATCAGATAATAGCCACCAATGTTGCAGGAAGCATTTTGAATTAAACAATAATGTTGCCTTCAAGGATTTTCTTTATTACATAGACGTGGAGAGTGTGGATTGCCATCTACTACAGATTCTTACTGCCCATTGACAGGCAAAATGCCACAGCTTACCTGATGCAACCTAATCGCCCTTTTGAAAACCACAGCATTTATTTTACATCATTTTTCACATTACTAAGTTGAGAGAATTTAAACATTTGCCTCTTCAGAGTCTTGTTCCATTATAAATTCTTCTGACAACCTAGACCAATATTGAGGAGATGTAAGAAACAGAGCATAGTGGTGGTGGTGACCCAGATCCCCCTCAAGATCTGGGTGTGTAGTTCACATACCATTTCATGCCTGGGTTCAAAAAGGGGTAGAAACCCCAAAGCCAGCAACTCTGAATCATGGTTTTGTGACTGACTTTTTACATAACTTTAATAACTTGGTATTTTTTGCAACTGAATTTTCCCCATCATCTTCTGTGGCTCCAGAGAAATTGCTCTCTTACTCTGGTCAATTAACAGAAAGCTGATGCTTCAGACCCTTCTAGAATCCTGAGAGGAGACAGAGAGTGAACAATGTGCTAACCAATGATGATAGAGTAACCTGGTGAAGAAAAATATGCTCTTTGGGATATATATCTCTTTATTCTTTTAAATATTCTCATCAAATCCATTCATTGGACTAAAAAAAGAAGTTGTTTCTCCTACAAATGAAATCAGAAAATCTATGTAACATTGTTTGCAAGCCCAGTGAGTTTGGATTTTAGTTGCTAAATTTTGTACATGTGTATCTTTAGCATTAAAGAACCAATAACTAGCATGAGTGCTTTTTATAATGACTTGGGATAAACATTTTATGTAAATAAAACTTATGCATAAAGACCATTTTTAAAAAGGAAGAACTTTGCTTCTTGTGCATGTCCTCTTCCATGGCCACCTGTCACTACTATTCCATGGCCACCTGTCACTACTAGGTATTGGATATTTCTAGTCTGAAGGTTGAACCTCGAATTATCAAAGCACAAAGAAGTTATAACCTGGAAATCACATTTTAGCATTGGAAAGGTGTCTAGTCTTCTAAAATGCTTCAGAACCCTATGCCTCATACATCATCACACAATTTAATGAAAAATTCTATATTGGTTCCTCTATGCATGTGTAATTGATCATAATGTCACAGTTAAAATCCCTCCATTTGTCCCCCCAATATATTTAATTTAATAAAAAATAAAATAAAATCTCTCAATTGTCAGGCTCTTGTTTCTTGAATGGCCAAGCAGGGTAACATGAAGACTGTTAGAAAAAAGGAACCTGCAACTGTGTGGGGAAAAAAACTAAGTGGGTGTTTCTTTTTTGGCATAATGTCAGTGATTGGAAGAGTAAGGGAAGCCAGGTGAGACCATGTCCATGTTGTAACTGTAAGATAAAAACAGAAGTTGCAGATGGAAAGTTGCTTTTTAAGAGAAATGAGTGTCATGCCTAGCCTCACTAATACACATTAAAATGTGTTGTTTAAAAGGCTAAAACAGAACATCTCTAATCTTTCCCATATTGTTGCTCTAGTCACACCTATACTGTCTTATGGCTGTATCGAATCACTCTGCATTTGCAGTGAATTTCTCTTCCTGAACATCTATAAACATCCCATTCCCCTAGCGGAGATGGTCTAGAGGTGTGGTGTCTGTCCACAAGGGCCAAATCCTGGGCTTCCTCCTGGGAATATCAATGCAATTTCGATATCATTTATACGTGGAGTGGGTGGTGGTTGGTAGGCTGGTGGTCACCTGAGTTGAGTTGCTTTTGGCAGTGAAAAAACTGCTGCAGCAAAGGATGGTGCAAAAAGAAAGTGATGGCTCAGAGGAATAGAGGGATTACTCATGGCAGTTGCCCATTTTGCTGGATGGTAGAGCAATCTGATTGCCCCGGAACTGTTTTTCTTAAGGTCTGTAATTGCTGTTTTACAAAGCAACAGTTCACATTTCTACTTAGGCATTAATCTCTGCCTGGTTCGTTTGATCAGCCAAGTGATAAAGCTGTGGACCCAGGCCACAGGGCTCACATTTGCAAGGCCCCAGTTTTTTATCCGCTCTGTGGCCACAGACTGCACCCTTAGCTACAGCCAGTCACTGTGAAAAGTGTTTGTTGTTGGAATCTTGGAGCTGGAGTGAATTCTAGCAATTGTCCAGTTCTGTCCTTTCACAGATGACAGATCCAGTCAACTTGTGTCCAAGACCTTGTAACTCAAGGTCAGTCACATCAGAACCAGGACAAGAATCTAGAAATCATAAATCTAATCCTGTACAAACTGCCTCTCTTAGGAAAGGAGACTCATCCTAGAAGTCTCAGGGGAACTCGACTTGCACATTTTTCTTCACACTTCGCACCAGAGACACTGGAACTTAGACAGCTTTCTCCTGTTGCCACACAGTGACACCAGCAGGGTATCCTACAATTAAACTCAACTGACACTTGTTTTCTGGAGATAGCATCAGATTCCACAGGTTAAGGGCTCAGTTTCACAAGGTTGTTTTTATATCAGATGCCAATAGAAAGTTTAGGTTTTGCTTCTGTTAAAAATCAGAGGTTTCCACTACCCTCTCTATGGATTTGATTAATTTGACAGAGCAGCACACAGAACTCAGGCAACTAGCTTCCTCACTAGATTACTGGTTTATCACAAAGGATATTGAAGGATATGAATCAATAGCCAGATAAAGTGTTACATAGTGCGAGGTCCTGGACACAGGAACATGGAGTTTTGGGCCAAGGGGGGTGGCACATGGATGCACTCAGGTTCACTGACCTGGAAGCTCTGAAAACCTGTCTTTTGGGTTTTTATGGTGGGTTTTTATGGAAAGCTCACCTGTGGTGATCATTATCTCATGTGATTTTGATGATAATTCTTCAAAGTAAGAGCTATTAGATTCACTTTACAAAATATTTCCACAAAAACTCAAGTTAAGCCTGTTGTATCTGTGACTTCCCCTCCATCTTCACCTTAGTTCAAGGCCCTCATCATGTCCTGCCTGGATTATTACAATAGACTCCTAACTGGAGTCTAGCCTAGGGATGGAGCCTCCCCATCCCTAGCCTCTTCTTCCTATAGTGGTCTACCACCCTCAGTATGACTCTCTACGGCACAGCTGATTATATCAATTCCCTGCTTACAATCCTTCCGTGGTTTCTCATCCTCCAGACCCAGAGTGTCAGAACAAACTCCTCAGAGGCAGACCAGGCTCATCTCTGCATATCTGCTTCCTACCATATCCCATGTACATGGTCATCCATCCGTCCCAAATCCGGTTTCCTCCTGTTCCTTACAGTTGTAAATCTGCTTTCTCAGCCCCAAGCTCTCCATCATCTCTTGTTTCCATGGAGAGCCTTACTCCATGTTCATGACTCAGCT
>PVKM010045513.1:0-11949 GCA_004027735.1 Carollia perspicillata
GAGAGGTCATCGTGAGGCTTCAACAAAGAAGTTCTGAATTGATCATTCAAATTATCCAGAAATGCCAGACCCTAGTCCCTGTCCCCTCCTTCTCCCCCTGCCTCACGTCCCCATTAGCAGAGGGAGCCCGGGCCAGTGGCTTCAGGGGACACCAGGTCCCCTTCCCCAAACATTCCAGGGTGTCCCCAGGTGAGCAGGAAGCAATTAGAAAACAAGGAAGGAGGGACCCGCAGGGTGGGACCAAATCTGGGCAAGCCCGGAGGAGCGACCTTTGGCCGCTGGCATCCTTATCTAGCTGCTTATCAGCGGCAGCCGCAGACACGCCCGGCCCCGTGTCTGCAGCCCCTGTGCAAAGCGGAGGCTTACAGGCCGCCCACCTAGCCCTCCGGGAGCTCGCTGAGACCGAAGCCGACAGTCCAGGGAGGGCCATCTTGGCAGTCCTGGAGAAGGAACTCCACTCCCTGGCATCCTGTGACCCCAGAGTGGGACACGGCAGCGGGAGCACTGGCCCTGGCACAGGCTGCCTTGAGGGCCACGCCTTTGAGGGACTGAGTGCCCTGAGCGTGTCCCGGGTGCTTCCTCGTGTCCTCTTCACACAGCTTTACTCACAGGCGTCTCAGCCGACACCACCACCCTCACCATGGGCACTGCCACGGTTCTCCCGCTGGCCAGAAACACTGTCCCTCTGCCGTAACAGCTGCACCCCCAACCACAGTCAGTACCCCCAGCCCCAGCTCACGGGCCCGGTGACTGTTACTGGGGTCCCTGAAATCGCAGAGCAGGTGGACAGCTGGCCCCACACACGTCAGCGGGAGGCTGGGGTCCTGGATCCAGCCATCGCCTCGAGACAGCCCACCACTGGGAAGTCTCCCCTCGGAAGCAAGCGGACAGCGCTTTTCTTAACGCAGGGCAGAGGCCAATCTGTTGCAGCGCTGCCTTTCCGCGGCACAACCCACTGAGACACGTTTAAATGTTTCGTTAGCGCGCTTATTATTTTCACTCTGCTTCTCTGGGAAGGACAGGGCCCCCAAACAAATGCCATCCCTGCAGGTCTGAGGCCGCACAGCATGCTGTGAGCGGCTGAGGCTGCCACCTTGGTCCCCAGCCTAGAGTCGGACCGATGTCTGCGCCTTCCGTGGGGTGCAGAGAGAGGGCGTCGCCTACCCCAGGCCGCATGGCGAATGGCGAATCAGGGCTCCTGAGTCTGGAGTCTCCCCTGAGCAGGGGTGTGGGTCCCGGAGCACCCAGCCCCGTCGCGACCACAAGCACCCCGCACTGCTTTTTCATGAGTACATTCCTACTTGTCGGCCCACGCGGCTCAGAGCTTTGAAACACACAGCCACTGCTGTGGCATCACGGTGCCTCCCTCGTACGTCTCTGAAGGATTAGACCTGGGCAGGTTCCCTCAGTCCTCGGGAACACAGTAGGGAGGAACACAGTGGGGCCCCTTGCTGGGTGTCCTGCAGCCCCATCCACCACTTGATGGGCTGGCTCTACTCTGCAGCCAGAGGTACGGTGGTGGCAACAGAGAGGCTGGCCTGCCGTGGGTGTGGTCAGAACTGAGAGCCCTGTGTGGTTCATTTTATGTGTCCATTTGGCTGGGCCACGGTACCCAGCTATTTGGTCAAACAACGGTCTAGATGTATCTGGAAAGGTATGGTGTAGATGTAATTAATATTTAAATCAGTAAGTAGACTTTGAGTAGAGCAGATTGCCCTCCACAGTGCGGTGGGCCTTGTCTAATCAGGTGAAGGCCATAACAGAAAAGACTGAGGTACTCTGAAGAGACAGTTCTGCCTCCAGAATGCCCTTGGACTTGAACCTGCAATGTCAACTCCTCTCTGTGTGTTTACACAGACACGTATACCCACACATGCACAGACACACGGGTCCTGTTGGTTCTGTCTCTCTGGTGGCCTGACTAATCCAATCCCGCACAACATCATAAGGCCGGTCTGTTTCATGAGACTCGCAGAGAACAGCCCCACGTGTATAAGAACAGAAGCACGCGGACTGCTTGTTCACTGCCTCCCCTGATTCTTGGCAATTGCCCGTGACCATGAGCTGGCACGGGTGTGTCTCTGATTTGGGGTTCTGTTTCTGTTTGTGTTGGCAATGGCGGGTTGTCTGGGAGAAGGCTGAGGGGTGGGGGCTTTCCAGCATGGCCAAGGAACGTCACGATAATCATACCATCCCGTGGAATAGCTGTGATCTCAGCTGCCTCCACAGGGACAAGAAGGGCAGAGGCCCAGGACACACTGAGTTCCTCCTTGGGGGCTACGAACCTTCCAGAGGATACCCTGGAAGTCACAGGCAACGTCACTGGACAACCCGCACTGCCACCCCCTCCTGCAGGGACGTGGGAGCCCGCACAGAGCGCCTTGTGCCTCCAGAACAAGAAGCTCATTGGTGGGAGAACCTCGCACTGGAACCTCAGTGACAGCAAAGCCTGGGAACCATCACCACTTGGAGGACCTGGCCCGAGCCCTGCTGCCGGCTGCGTGCTGCGTGTTGGCAGGAAGGGCTGACCAAGCCCAGGCCTGGAAGCATGTGGGTAAACACTGGAGATCCAGGGGACCTCCGCTCTTACACCCGGAAGATCCTCCGGGGAGTCACTGCTCTCTCGTGCCTGAGCCAAACCAGCGCCCGAGAGGCAGGACAGATCCCAGCAGACTCCCCGGCCTTCCTCCCGCAGCTTGTAGGCCCTCATCACAGCCTAAAGGGCCGCGCCCACCCAGAGCCTGCAGCTTTGAAAATGTCCTTCCAAAATAAAGCAGACGGCTGATGCCGTCTCCGGGCCACCGAACGGGCAGGAGGAGGAAAGACACCAGTAGCTGAGCATCGCCCCAAGTCCAAGATGCTTGCCTCAGCCGTAAGTAAGGATCAAGACCGGCCAGGTCCTCAGAGCAGCCAGCAGCAGGGACAGGGAGCAAATCACACCCTGGAGGAGTTTCGAGAGGCCGGGAGGGTCTGATGAAGGAGAGAGGGTGACAGGTGAGAGAGAGGGACACTCTCAGGAAGCGGCCCTGTGGCGGTGGCGGCAGACAGACCCAGAGGGGCCTTGTTGTGCCCACTGTTGCCCCGTTAGTACAAGTGAGTCATTTTTCAGACTCTTCCGTTTCTCCGAAGGCCCACGTTCCTGTCCCCACAAACCACCGCCATCTTGTCCGAGGGGTTTCGGAGACATCAAATGGACCGGTCTACCTATCAACGGGAGAGTTTTAGGAAGGAAGGAAGAAAGCAAAGAAAAAAGAAAGCAGGGAGGGAAGGGAGGAGGAAAGGAAGACAGAAAGAAACAGAAAGACGGGAAGAAAAAGGCGAACCAGAAAAATCTTCCTGGTAAAAATTATCTTGCTTGTCTAACTTCAAAACGCTGAAGTCTGGCTATTGTCAGTTTTGTTTCCCGACACGCTCATGGGACTCCCAGACACCATGTTTCATCCCCCGTTCCCAGTGTTTAAAATGAGCCAGGGTCAGGGAAGAGAGGAAGACGTGAATCACGCTGGGAGGGAAAGTCAGCAAATTGGCTGACCTGGAAAAAGTCAGAGATGCACGGCCCCCTCTCGGCCCACGCAAGACGACTCGAGATGGGGAGATAGGCTTCCAGGCAGATCTCGGGGCTGGGCCTGCGCTCTCGGGTGTGTTTGCAGCTGTTGGTGCCCCAGCCCGTGGGGTAGTCTCCCCTCTGGCTCACCTCTGCCCGAGGGCCCTGCCCCTAACTCAGCTGGCTTCCTTCTTTCTCCTTCTAGACTGATCCACCACTTGGGATCCTTGCCGAGGCAAGACTCAGTCCTGCGGTTGACCACCCCGAGTACCGGGTTCTGCGAAGCTAATTTGGTCAGATCACAAGGCCAGGAGGATAAGAATCACGACAGGTGTCAGGGAGACAGGGACCAGAAGAAAAGGTGACCCTCATCACTGCCGGAGCCCGGGAGGTGATCGACGGCAGCCTGACCGAGGAGCCCGTCCGGACCACGGGTCCCTGTATCTTCCCCGTGAAGGGGAGATAACAGAGCAGGCTGCCATCCTCCCTCCTGTGGACTGACTGTGTGTCGCAGCCTGACCATGCGCAGCCCGACAGACCAATTCTGCACCAGGACTGGCTACGACACGGGTGCGGCCCTGGACAAAATGCAAGCGTGGACCCTCTGGTTCAGAAGGTAGTGAGAATCTCAAGACGGCGACAGCAGAGCATCCACCGAGCGCAGGTTCGTCTGCGCCGGGCCCTGCTCCGTGTCCAGGTTACGGGGGGAAGCCGCCCTGCCTGCCGCGCTACAAGGGATGACTTTTCAGACCTGTCCCAGATGTCATGAGAGGCCTTGTCACCTGGTTTGGGAGACAGTGACACCTCGGTTTTCCCTGCATTGCACTTCTCTCCCCAGGCGTCCATGGAGCAAGGTGGGAAGTGAGGCCACCGGCTGCCCACCGTGTGCTCAGGGACGGAAGGCGCGGTGATGAACATGAATCAAGGTGGCCTTCAGAGCAGGGACAAAGCTGCCTGTCCAGGCCCGGGATTCCCGTCCACCAAGAATCCCTAGCAGGATGCTAGACGTCTCAGAAGATCCCAGAACAACCAGGGCACAACCCGTGGAGACGTGCGGTCCAAGCCCCAGATTTCAGGGATCGAAGGGCAAAGCCCCACGGCTGGGGACCTGAGCAGGGTCCAGCCCCCTGTGCCATGGACGAGGCTTCTGCAGAAGGGGGTCCTGACGGAGCCAGTGGCCTGGGGGGCGGTGGCCCCTCCTACAACAGAGCAGTGTCCTCGGCCTCAGGAGAATTTGACCTTACAGCAAGGCAGACCCTGGACAGCGCAGGGAGCCCCGTGTCAGCCCTGGGAGAGCTCCAGGGGACAGCAGCGGGGCGCTGGGGGGCAGGGCAGGCTGTCTTTGAGGACTGGTAACTACAACCCATCAGTTCTCCACCCCTGACCCCTGGCACTCGGGGAATCTCACCCTGACAGGCAGGTTCCACCAGGCCCTGCCAAGCCCACCCCGTTCCTGCTCCCTTCTCCCTGCTCCCTGGTGAGCAGGCTGCTGTCAAGGAATGTGAAACTCCTTGGAGCCTGGCAGGGTCAGCAGGGGGGGTTGGCTCCCTTAGCACAGAGGCAGGATAGAACTTTCGGGGCTTCCTCCTCTGAGGGACTTCTCAGGTATCTAATCCCTCTGGCTGGCTCATTTCACTGGGAGGGAGGGCTTCCCCTTCCATGGGATCAGAAACTCTGGGATTGGGTTTCTCCTGGGCCAGGTCCTCCAGGGGGATGGGGGCCACACCCTGACCTGCCAACGGGACCTGGGCTGGCGGGAGAGCCAGCAAGAGCTGAGCTCTGAGCCAGGGCAGGTCCCCCGGGGGTTGGGAGACCAGCCTGGCACCAGAAGGCCCCGCCCTCTCAGGCTCATCCCCATGCCCAGGGCACTCACTCAGGGGTGTTGATCCAGATGATGTCCAGGTGGCAATAGTAGACGCACTCCTTGTCCTTGTAGGTGAAGCACGTGCAGCGTCTGGCTCGGCGATGCACAGGGCCTCCCTGGGCCTCCTGTTCCCCAAACCAACCCGGCCCCTGCTCCTGCCCAGGGTCCCCGCGACTCAGACCCCACACTGTGGTCATGGCCACGGCCTCCTCGATGTCCCCCTCCGATCTGGATGCAGGGGGCACCTGGGGGACGCCACTCCTGCCAGCAGGCACCAATCCTGCAGAAAGGAGGCAGATTGAGGGGTTCCTGAGCTCCTGGCTGTGCATGCCCCCAACACCCACCACCCCCCAAGTCCTGGCAGAGGGAGGCCACCAGGCTTTCCGCAAAGTTCTCAAGCTACTGGCATTTTCTAGCGTCTCCAAGCCATGCCAAAGGTTCTGAAAAGTTTGCAAAGCTATGTGCCCGGTTTTTGAAAAGTTCGCAAGCTCTGTGTGCATGGGCGGAACGCCTGCAAGCTATTTGCACCCGTTGGAAACATACAAGCATTTTGCACACTTTTCCAAAACCATGCAATCATTTTTGCACAGTTTTGAGGAGTTTGCAAACTTTCCGAAAAGTTCCCAGCTTCATGAAAAACTGACTGACCGAAGGTGCCCAGGCCACAGGTCTCCAGTCTGCGCGAGCTCCAGAGCCCCTGGGGTAGTCCTTGCACCCGGCTTCTGCGCCCACCTTCCCCCAGGCGCCTCCAGGGATGGTGAGCCCAAGCAAGAGGCTGCGCCCCGCAATTCACCATACCCCGCGCCCCCACCCCCACCCCAGGGTCCTTTTGTGTGCGCTCGCGCCAGAAGAGGCGCCCCGCCCCGCTTACCTGCGGCGGAGGTCACTGTGAGTCCGAAAAGGAGCCACAGCCCCAGCTCCATGAACCCCGATCAGGCACCGGGCCCGGAGGACGGACTCCTGTGGCCCCGGAAGGGGTTTCCGGCCGGGCACAGCGGGCCTCGCCCTCCAGCTGTGGGGATTCGAGGCCGGCCGCTCGCTCACTTGGTCCCGGCTCCCGCCAGGAGTTGGCTGTGGCGGTCACAAACTTCAGAGCGCGCTGCCCATCCCTCCGCGGGGCTGGCCGGCTTGTGGGCTCAGGCTTTTCTGGCTCCCGCACCACCCCCTCGCCTCCCCGCCCCCCCGGAGGGGCTGGAGCTGCCGCGCCGGGCCTTTGAACCCGGGGCACACCGGGGGTCGCCTTCTAGGCGCGGCGGGGGAAGCCACCCGGAGCGCTGCGGCCCGCAGCGCACCCAGCACAGCGAGGGGCGGGGGCGGCGCGCCAGGCGGGGTGCGGTGGGGTGGGGGCCGGGACAGCTGCCGAGAGGCCACGCGAACACACACACTCACACATAGACACACACACACAGGCCCTCGCGCGCGCTCGCACTCACACCCCGCCCGCTGCCTCGCTGTCCCAGGACCCGCCGCCGCCCCCGCCCGCCCAGCAATAGAAAAGATAAAGGGCTTTGCCGCAAGGCTGCTGTCTTTCATCTCCCAGGGGGAGGGGGGGAGAAAGGGACACTTCTCAGCGCTCACCTAATGACACCTTACCCTTCCTCGCACAGGGCCGGCCTGCCTGCCAAGGGCTGGGCGTACTTTACTCCCCTGACTCAGGGCCCTGGCTGCCTCCCTGCCTCTCCCAGGAGCTCAGAGTAAGTGGGCGTGGGCACCAGGCCCAGAGCAAAGTCACTCGAGAAGCAGGGTTAGCGGTCCTGGGGTGGCCAGGACCCTCTCAGCCCCCTGCACGGAGAGATGGCTTCAGTGAGGGCAGGTTCCTCTCCTGGCAGGCCCGTTATTTCCTTCCTGGTCTTCAAGCCCCGGAGCTGGGGCCCACGTGCTGGCAGCTTCCCCCCTCACCTGGGACGTGTCTTCTGCAGGGAGCATGCCCAGAAGAGAAATGCTGCTCTGTTTTGTTCTTTTCCAAGGCCACCTGGGCGGGGGACTGTCCCTGGGCACATAGGAAGTAGTCAAGAAGGCCTTGTGGGCGAATGAATGGATGAATGGGTGTTTCCCGTGGACTAGGCCACGGACTGCTGACCTCTACAGACACCCAGGATCCCTCCCTGACCAGAGTCCACTGACCAGAGGGAAGGCTGACCAATAAAGAGGGGCAGCACTCCAAATGCCATCGAGCAGTCCCCTCCCGGTCACTGCCTACCCCATCCTTGTGGATTGGATTGGAGGCGGCCGTCCCTGGGGGCTGAGGCGGGGGCGGGAGCTGCAGGGCAAATGTGTGAGGGCACTTGGGGTCAACCTAAAACACACCTGCAGACCCTCTGACACTCCTGCCATAAAGGGTGGGGTTGAATACCACCCCACCCACGTCAGCCAGAATGACCCACTTCTACAAAACGGTGCAGCAGAAGAGACAGGAGGGACTTCGGAGGGCGGGCGGGGGGTCATAAAAGGTGCTTCCTTTCCCGCCTGGCTCTTTCTCGGGGGGCCCTTGTTCTCTGGACACGGCCGCCGTGCTGGGAGGAAGCTCAGACAGGTCCTCGGAGGGACAGGTCGCACAGGGAGGACGACGCGGAGAGAGGCTGAGGCCTCCCAGCCAACAGCCAGTGCCAGTCGCCAACATGGGACCAAACAGCCTGAGACTCCAAACTTCCGACCAAGGCCTCGCCGCGCACCCTGCGCCCTGTCTGAAATCTGACCCACGCAATGTGCGGGCGCAGCAAACGGTCCTTTCACACCGCTCAGCGCTGGGCAGCTTGCAGCAGGGTCACTGTACCTGAAACGGCGCTCAAGCACCATGTCCAGCCCCCCGCCCCTGCTGCCCAGTCCTTGAGTCCCAGGCATGGAGTGGAGAGTGAAAGACACCATCTTGGGGGGCACTGGCCGCCAATAGGGACACGTTCTGTAGGCAGCGTCTGCTTCATTTGTGTGTGTGTGCGCTCTGCATTTTGAAAATGAGAAAAACCCCAGACTAGGACTATCTTTGGTTCCCACTGGGCTAAGATTAGATCACTTCATTATTATCTATTCCCTTGGAATGAAAATATCCGTCACCTACAACATAAAAAATTATTCGATTGCACAATGGCTGGGAAAAGAGAGAATGTACTAACCAGCTAAATGGAGAAAAGGGGAGAAGGCAGTTTCCCGGCATGTTCAGGCCTCGAGATGCCAGAGCTGCCAGGCCCCTCCTGGGTCTACTGCCTTCCGAGGCTCGGGCGGACACTGGCACACCCCGGTGGGCCTCTCGGACACCGAGTGGTGGGCGCTGGGGCGGTGCCGGCCTCGCCCTTGGAGTCCTCTGATCTGGTTGAGAGCAGGAAGCCCGGGGGTCAAGAGCATGGCCATCGGGACAGTCCAAGGAGGCAGAATTGTAATTGACCCTTACACAACCTGAGCACCGTGACCGACAACCGCGCCCACTCTCAAGTGACAAAGGTCTTCCCTCGTCTACTCTTCTCCAGCCCTCCTGCCTCGGCCGGGGGGCCACCTCCACCGAGTGCGTCTCCAGCTGCTCTGGCGACGCCCCTTTTTGTGCTATAAGAGAGAACAGGCTGCAGGCTTAGAGCCTTGAGCAGGCCCCAGAATCCAGCCCAACTTCTTCCCCCCATTTTAACTTTTTATTGTGGCAAAATACATAGAACATGAAATGCACCACCTCCCCCGTTTGAAGCGTTCCGTGTTTTTAACAGCATTCATAACGCCGTGCAGCCATCACCGCCGTCCGTTTCCACGCGCTGTGCTTCGTAGAACCGGAAGTCTGCACCTGAGCAAGCAGTGAGGACACAGCGGCTCCCCGTCCCGACCGCCTCTTCCCCCAGCTCCCGGCACCCAGCACTCGACTTCGCGTCTGTCTCTGTGCTGCCGACTAAGTGCCTCACGTAAGCGGACTAGCCTAGCATTTGACTGGCTTATTTCCCTCAGCCCGATGTCCTCGAGGCTTATCCCGACGGGAGCAGGTGTCAGAGTGCCCCTCCCTTTCAGGGTGGAAGGATATTCCCTCGTGTGGATGGACCGCACTGGTTTATCCACCCACCCATCGATGGGCACTGGGCTGCTGCCACCTTCCAGCTACGGAGAAGGTTGCTGTAAACGCGGTTGTACAAGCATCTCTTCGACCCCTTGCTTTCAGGCCTTTGGGGGACATGCTCAGAAGTGGGATCGCTGGATCACGTGCTGATCCCGCTTTTAATTTTTGGAGGAACTGCCGCACTTTTTCGCGGCCACTGCACCATTTTACACTTGCAACGACAGCACCCAGGGTTTCCATTTCCCCGCACGCCGGCCAACACTTGTTAATTTGAAGAATTGGGTGCGAGGTGGCATCTCGCTGTGATTTTGACTTTCATTTCCCTGGGAGTAGGTGGTGTTGAGCATCTTTTCATTGGCCATTGGTATATCTGCCCTCTTTGGACAAAGGTCTGTCCAAGCCTTTGGCCTGAAGTTGGGTTGCATTGGCGTTTGCTGTTTTACTTGGGATTTTGTAACATTTTTTTATTTTCACTGTGTTTACCTTTATCGGTATCTTTTATTTGTGACAGGTGATGCAAATACAATAAATTAAGTTGATGGATTAAGTAAAATAAAAGTAACCTGAATAGAGATAAGGAGTAGTTATTGAGATGGTTTGAAGCCTTAGCAAAATCGCAAAGCTAGTTTGCCCGCCAATGAAGTCTAGAACGCTCCTACGTGAAGGAAGCCAGATGAGGAGGAGGGGCTGGGGGAGGGGAGAGGAGGCCCGAGGAAGAGCCCGGGAGAAGGAGGAATCTCAGCGTTCTTGACAAGAGCTTTCGGAAGGAATCTGGGGGCTCCAGGTTAAGCAGCGTGGGAAGCAGACCTCCGACTCACAGGGTTCAGGACAGGCTGGCGGTGGGGGTTTTGATCACGGTGCAGCCCTTGTGACAACTCGGCAAAAGCCCAGCTGTCGCTGTCCCCATTTAATAGATGAAGGAAACTGAAATCCAAAAAGAGTCAAGCGGCCGGCCCACGGTTGGGCAGCGACCAAGCGGCAGAATCAGGACTCGCGTCCAGTCCCGTCGGATCCCGGGCAGAGTCCGTGCACGGCGGTCAGCCAGCCCCAACCCTCTGGCCGGCACCCCGGGTTCGTAATCGCACTCGGTTTTCTCTGTGTGTCGTTGGTGAGTCGTTCCTCGCCGCTGGTCCAGTTTCCCTGGTTGCACAATCTCCGATGAAAGGTCACACACAAGGAGGAGGGACAGCCGCGCACTGATCGCCCTCCGCGGTCTCTGCCACCAGCTGGGCCCCGAAGAGCAGTGACAGATCAAGACACTCTGGGCCCCGGCCAAGCGCATGGCGAGGCCGTTCCGTTTATTCTTCATCCACATTTCCCAGGCTGGCAGGTGTGCGGCTGTGTCTTTGAGACGGTACCGCTCGCTGAAACTGGGATTTGAAATCCAGCCCTGAAGAATCTTGTGATTTATCCAGATAAGCATCGCCTCGAGTGGCCTCTTCATGGGCTTTGCGACCCTTTTGAAGATTGTTTTCCTTAAAATTTAGGGGATTTAAGTGAGAGTAATGTAATACGGTATGTAGTTTTCCATTGTCCTGGAGTTTCTTCCTCCCGCCGACCCAGAAACCAGATAATTAAGCGCGTTCCTGTGTTGTCCGAGTCTCAGCCGTGCACCTCTCCACGTCATGGGGCTGACTGTAGCGTGCCCGGGAGGAGGGACCGGCCTCCAAATTCTTTGCTTTAAAAGCAACAGAAATTGTCGATAAAGTTCCAAATGCACTAATGTTATTACAATGCACCCCGCACTTTAGCCCTACCCATTCCATGTTCCGAGGGCTCAAAGAAATCAGCCCATTCCAAAGAGAAACCTGACAGCGAGCATAATGAAAACGGATTGGAAGCGCCCCTGGTTTTCCGAGGTGGGCGCTGGCTGTGGTTGGCCCCTCCACATTCTGTTCCCCTGGGGGCTCTCCCCACATGCTCTGTGCTTTGGGCGAGGGCCAGGGCCAGGTTTGTGTCTCTGGACTACCCGATCAGAGCATGACGTCCCCTTTTGGGATAGGCAGACCTGCAGAATAACAATACATTTGTGCGCTTGTGATAATCTGCTACAACAGCTGGCGGAAGTGAACATGACTTTGAACAGCACCTTGAACATAGCGAGTGGCTCAGGGATAGGCCTGTGAGCCAAGCCCAGCCCTCTCTGAGCCAATGAGATCCTGCTCTGGGACTTTGAAGGTGTGGCTCTTGTTTTCCCATGCAGTGGTTGAGAGGGTCAGAGGGGAGCTTGCAGATGCTGGCAGCCATCTCGTCGCCGTGAGGAGAAAAGCCTGTTCATGAATGGAGCCAACACAGAGGAAGCAGAAGTGGAAATCGGCGGGGGGCACCCGTATCCTGAGGCAGCATGTTACGCGAACATCAATGCCATGCTAGCCCAGAGCCTCATGGTGGCCGGGCACACGCACCGGACATAGACCCGCTGCCTCCCGATGGTGGGGCCCACGGCAGCGTCTTCCACAGTGTCGGCCCTCGAAGAAGCCGATCTGGCCTGAGAATCTCGGTCCCACACTTCTG
>PVKM010045514.1:0-11942 GCA_004027735.1 Carollia perspicillata
ATAGATGCTAAAAGCCTCAAGAAACTACTGGCAAACTGCTTCCAGCAATACATCCAAAAGATCATCCACCATGACCAAGTGGGACTCATCCCACAGAGGCAAGGATAGTATAATATTCACAAATCAATAAATGTAATACATCACATAAACAAAGGAAAGACAAAAATTACATGAGAATATCAATAGATGTGGAAAAATAATTTGATAAGGTTCATCATCCATTTATGATAAAAACACTCAGGAAAGTGGGAATATAGGAAGCATTATTCAACATGATAAAGGCCATATGTGGGAGACCTACAGCCAACATCATACTCAATAGGCAAAAACTAAAAGCTTTCCCATTAAGATCAGGAACAAGACAAAATGTCTGCTTTCATCATTCATATTCAACACAGTATTGGGAGTTCTAGCCATAGTAATCAGACAAGAAAAAGAAATAAAAACCATCCAATTGTAAAGGAGGAAGCAAAATTGTCATTGTTTGCAGATGACATGATAGTGTACATAGAAAGTCATATAGAGTCCATGAAAAAACTACTAGACCTAATAAGTAAATTTGGCAAAACAGCAGGACACAAAGTCAGTATTCAGAAATCAAAGGCATTTTTATATACCAACAAAGAAATATAAGAATCAGAAATCAGAAAAAAAAAGCCCATGTGATATAGAACCAAGAAAAGTAATGTACCTAGGAATAAACATTACCAAGGAGGTAAAAGAACTGTACTCAGAAAACTATGTGACATTGAAGAAAGAAACTGAGGAAGACACAAATAAATGGAAACACGTACCATGTTCATGGACTGGAAAAATTAACATCAGCAAAATTGCCATACTACCTAAAGCGATTTGTAGATTCAATACAATCCCTACTAAAGTACCTATGATGTATTTCACATACATAGAACAAGCATTTCAAAAATCTATATGGAGCCATATGACCCTGAATAGCATCATCAAATTTGAGAAAGAAGAACAAAGTAGGAGGGATCACATCTCTTGATATCAAACTGTATTACAAGTCTAATATAATCAAAACAGCCTGGTACTGGCATAAGAATAGACACATAGACCAATGTACCAGAATAGAGAACCCAGAAATAAACCCAAGTTTCTACATTCAATTAATATTTCACAAAGTGGGCAGCAGCATATAATGGAGTAAAAATAACCTCTTCAACAAATAGTGTTGGGAGAGCTGGACAGCTACATGCAAAAAAAAATGAAACTTGAGCACCAACTTACACCATACACAAAAATAAATTCAAGGTGGATAAAAGACTTAAATATAGGTTATGACACTATAAAAGTCCTAGAAAACATAGGCATGAAAATCTCAGATATTCTACACTATAATATTTATACCAATATGTCTCCTAGAGCAAAGGACATAAAGGGAAGAATAAAGAAATGGGATTTTATCAAATTAAAAACTTCCTCACAGCTAAAGAAAATTGCATTAAAATCAAAAGAGGGCCAATCATATAGGAAAACTAATTTGCCAATGATACCTTGGACAAGGGTTTGATCTCCAAAATATATAAAGAACTCACACAATTCCACTCCAGGAAGACAAACAACCCAATTAAAAAATGGGCAAAGGATTTGGACATTTATCCAAGGAGGACATACAGAGAGCCTAGAGACATATGAAAGGATGCTCAGCATCACTAGCCATCAGAGATATGAAAATTAAAACCACAATGAGATACCACTTCACACTGGTGAAAATTCCCATCATAAATATAGCAACAAACAACAAATGTTGGAGAGGATGCAGAGAAAATGAAACTCTAGTGCACTATTATTAGTGGGAACATAGACTGGTGCAGCCCCTGTGAAAAACAGTATGAATTTCCTTAAAAAACTAAAAATGGAATTGTCTTTTGATCTGGAAATCCACTGCTGGGAACCCTGCAACACCAATCCTAAGAACTCTGAAACACCAATCCAGAAGAACCCTGCACCCCAATGTTCATAGTAGCACAATTTACAGTAGTCAAATGCTGGAAGCAACCTAAGTGCTGATGAGTAAATGAATGGATCAAAAAACCATGGTATATTTACATGATGTAATACTACACAGAGAAATTAAGTAGGAGCTGCTACCCTTTGGGACAGCATGGGTTTAACAGGAGAACATTATGCTGAGTGAAATAAGCCAGAGAGTGAAAGGGAAATACCATATGATCTCACCTTACATGGAGCCTAATCAACAAAACAAACAAGCAAGCAAAATATAACCAGATACATTGAAATTAAGAACAAACTGACAGTAACCGGAGGGGAGGTGGGAGGGGATAATGGAGGGAACATGGTGAAGGGTATACAGAAACAACTATAAAGGACACATGGATAAAGCCAAGGGGGGTGGCATCACGGGTGGGAGGTTGGGACGGCTGGGGTGAGGGACAGTGGGGGGGAGGATGAGACAACTGTACTTGAACAACTATAAAAAATAAATAATAAAACTAACTAAATAAAAGAAACATGCATATTAGAGAACTGAAATTTTTTATCCCTTTGCACATGTCCAAAACTGACTGGGAAAGGGCAATAAATATTGATTCTGAGGTTACAAATCAATTACGTGAGCATGTGAATTCACAAATATGGAATCTGTAAATAATGATGATCAATTCCTTTTATCTGTCTATCTCTCTATCTGTACCTATCTCTCTATCATCTATCATCTATCTACCTATCTATCCTCAAAACTCAATAGTAAGACAAACAACCTGACTTTTAAAATGGTCAAAGATTGAAGGAGACACTTCATCAAAGAAAATACATGGATGGCAAAATGCTTGACAAAGATGCTCAGTATCATTATTCATTATGAAATGTAAATTAAACTACAATGAAATACCATGACATACTTTTGAACATCCAAAATAAAAATATGTGGCCACTGAATGGGTTGGCAAGAATTTGTTGCACCTGAAACCCTTATATACTGCTGTGAAAATGTGAATTGGAGCACCCACCTTGGAAAACTGTCAGTTTCCTACAAAGTTAAATATATAATGACCATATAGCTGTACCCATTTCACACATAGGTACTTAACCAAATTTTCTTTGACAAAAAGAAATTGTGGTATGTCCATAAGATGAAATACTACCAATGGTAATAAAAAGGAACTATAGATAAAAATCCTGTGGATATATCACCAAATTATTATGGTGAACAGAAGAACTGAGACAACAAAAACACTAATAAAACATCAGAAGGTGCAACCTAACTGATACTGACAGAAAGAATTCACTGTTTATCTGGAGATCCTCGTGCTAAGGCGGTGAAGAGAGGGAAAGGAAGTTACGAAAGGCTGTGAGGAAACTTCTGTAGCTGATTATGTTTCTTGCCTGGATTGTGGTGATCCTTTCACAGCTGTACCCATAAGTCAAAACTGGTCACATTTTACCTTTAAAAAAATACAGATTCTATTATGTTAATTATATCTTTACAAAGTCAATAAAAATATTAATAGCTTCTATCTCTGTTGCTAGAAATATAGGTAATTAAAAAATTTGTTGCTGTTTTTTTTCTAAAGCTTCTTAACATTACTATTATTATTTGCATACTGTTACAATAAGCACATTTTTAAGAAAGTAAAGATTTATTATTTAATTTCCTTGTCCCTTTCTAAAATCTAGGTGGGTTTTCTTTCATTAGTAACTTTTATTTGAAAACATTTTAAGCAATGCAGAATTTACCAGGATAGTACAAGGGACACCTGCACACTCTTCATCTACATTCAGTAATTAACATTTTGCTGTAGTTGTTTTGCTTCTATTTCCTAACCTCTATGTCAAAAATATTTTCATCATTAATATTTTGCTGAAACATATGAAAGTTATTTATAGAAATGAATACACATTAAGATAATATGAGCCTTTATTACTAAATACTTCAGCACATATATTCTTGGCATAAGAATATCCTTCTACATCACATTCTGGCAGTTGCAAATTGATGCACTGTTCTATCTAATATGTAGTTCAGTTTTTGTTTTTCTCCATTAATGTCCTTATGTAATTTCTTTATTTTATTTTATTTTATTTATTTTTAGAGAGGGGGAAGGGAAGGAGAAAGAGTGGGAGAGAAACATCAGTGTGTGGTTGCCTCTCATGCGCCCCCTACTGGGGACCTGGCCTGCAACTCAGGCATGTGCCCTGACTGGGAATCGAACTGGTGACCCTTTGCTTCACAGTCCGGCGCTCAATCCATTGAGCCACACCAGCCAGGGCTATGTAATTTCTTTTATTGAAAATCTAATCAAGGAGTTTTGCATTTAGATGTTATGTCAATTTAGTCTTCTATATTCTAGAATAGTTTTCCAACATTTTTGTTGTTGTCATAGTTAATTTTGAAGACATATTTTTATAGAGTACAGATGAGTTATATATTTTTATAGGGTATAGGTCAGTTGTTTTACAAAATATGCCTCAAATATCTATTTGTCTAACATGTCCCTCATTACTGGATTCAGGTTATACATGTTTATCAATAATTATTCATAAGTGATCTTACATCCTTTGTCAATGCAGTTATAGACTTTAAAAAATATATATATGTTGGGAGACACATTGTGTCATTTTGTCCCATTGCTGGTCTTTCAGGGAGTACTCCTTGATAATGTACTGCATGCAAATCTCAGAGTTCTAAGAAACCAAATTTATGCGAGTCTGTTTACTGTACTTTTACTACAATCCTCATAACATTTTTGTTAATGCTCTATCTAACTCATTTTGGGAGAACAGACCATTGGGGAGAAGTAATATCCTTTGGCTATGGCTGAGCCAATTAAAATAACACTGTCTTTTTCTTTTGCTTCAGAGGCCACATCTTTGCTTTTTGTTTCACATTTAATTTTTAAAATTAAATCTATTAGTTAATAAAATTATAAGTTTCAAGTGCACAATTCAATGATACAGCATTTGTGCATTGTATTGTGTGTTTATCACCCCAAATCAAATCTGTCACTGTATATTTGACCCCTTACCCTTTACTACACTCACTATACCCCCCTTTTCCTCTGGTAATCACCACACTGTTATGTGTCTATGAGTTTTTGTTTGCTTGTCTTGTTTGTTCACTTGCTGTTTTCAGTTTTCTATCCCACATACGAGTAAAACCATATGATTCTTGATTTTTTATATCTGACTTACTTCTGTGGAACACATATACAATGGAATACTACTCGGTCATAAGAAAAGATGAAAAACTGCCATGTGTGATAACATGGATAGATCTTAAGAATATCCTGCTAAGTGAAAGCTGTTTATGTTTGAGTTGAGATAAGCATGAGATCTCCTTTACAGTTTTTATGGGGTGATTTAGAATTTATTTTTATTCAATAGATATTATTAAACTACTAACAATCTAAGTCCTTCAAATATTCTTACTTCTAGATTTCTACTTTTCATTCTTCCTGCAATGGTGGCATGTCTTAAAGTTTCCTCTTCTTCCTTTTCAAACCATCCATCCTTCCTTCCTTTGTGGGTCCTCTGTCATGGGACAGCTCACTATTTCAAGTACATCTAAGTTTTATCTAAGTTATAGCTCAGTTCCAAGTAATATCCAGCGGTTTTCAACTAGTTATAGCAGGCTGAAACAGTGAGTAAGCCTCATCTCTTATGTATGTTTTTCTGCTCATCTGGTGATTAAAGTAATTAAAGGCAATGCCTTCCAATTTCAGACAAGTCTGCCTTTGAGTGAGTTCTGCAGAGATCTGCCTATGTTCTTGGCACCCTCTTTCAATTTGGAATTAGTTGCACTGTTTTTGAAAATAATTATTCATACATTATGCTGTAGGGTTAACATTGTCTTCTAGTTTTATTTTTAAAAAATACCGTATGTATTTTTGATTTTTAACATTTTTAATTGACACAAATTAAGAGAATGAAGACATCTTTTTTAAACACCACTGTGTGGAAATCCCCAAGATTTCGATAATCATTTTGTTAATGAAAACAGATATATAATATATATTTTATATACTTATTTGAAGTAGGGGGGAGTATATGGTCCTTGTTTTTAGATTTATTGTTTTACATTATTATCCTATGATTTTCCTTTCATCATAATAGATAGAATGCTTCAGCTTCTAAACTAAATTTGCTTTACCTTTATTAGATTTTGGATTTGGAAGGAACTGGCATCTGTATAACATATTGATATCAATAAGTTAAATGAGAGTTTTTATTTGTCTTTTATAGAAACATGGTTTTAAGTATATTCAGTCAAGTTTAAATTCCTTCTCTAGGAATTCAAAGCAAAGTTATTTTGTTAGCTGTAGCTTGGATTCTCTAGTTACATCAGGAATCAGATTGTGAATACTCTTTGGATGAATTATGCTCAAATTTATTCTTTGGAGAGTCATGCAAGTTGGCTCTGGTGTTTCAAATCCTAAGTAGAATTATATTGTAATTCAGATAAAGATGTATGTAATTATTGATGTTTTAATAAGTAAAACACAGTTTATTCATGCTTGTGTGTGAAAATTTTAGATCATTGCCAATATTAAGTTCCATCCTGACAATTATACATGGATGATTATATTTGTTTCTAAAAGATTTGTCTTACTTTCAGAGTATTTGTCAGAAGTGTCCTGACTCAAACAATAAGGAACAACATCACCTAGCTGCCACTGCTCTAGCTGCTCTCTCACTAAAGGCAAACATGGGTGTCTCTCTCCTATCTCACTGTTGCCTTTCTTATTTATACTGTGTACCAAGCTGATCGTGTATGTTTTTCATGCATATTTCTTTGGTCTCATACTTAATCAATTCACTTTACCTAGTGAATATTAACAACATGCTAACCTGTAACATTTTATTTGAAGAGGAAAAGTGATGTGGCAAGGGTCATGAAAAGATAAGCTGGCCTCTTGGAGTCCCCATACCTGCAGTTGGGCAATTTAATCATTTAAATTTTCTCAGCCTCAATTTCATATTCCATAAAACTGGAAGATCATATAATCTCTAATAACCACTGTAGCTCTATCACCTATATTTTTGTAGTAATTTTCATAATCTATTCTTGTTGGATTCTTACATGAAAACAACTGAAGATTATTTATGACCCAGTGAGTAAGGGAGAATTGAATAGAAAATCACTCCCCTGCTAAGAAATCCTTTATACCTCTATTTTCGCCTTATACCTCATGTGTAAATGATATCCATTATTTAAAATCTCATATGCAGAGACCATCTGGTCTTCATAAATGCTGTTTCTGCTTTACCAAATATTGATAAATTGTGCGGCTTTGTGCTTCCAAATACTTAGGCCTCTTTGTCATGGCTTCATACCAAATTCAAAATGAATATTGAAGATAATTATTTTGGGATGAAAGAGTAATAGTAAATAAAGCCATATGCTTACTATTAAAGCATTTTATTTGAATAACTCTTAGTAGCATATTTTCAAAACTTGGTCCACTTGTAATGCTGGAAGAGTCCCATTTTCATTTGATTCCTGAAATGATAACTTTTGGGCAATAAGCCCATCTGTATTAATGGTCCAGGCTGAACTGAGCTTGATTAGTATTTGAAATTGATTCTGTCCAGATACCAGATGGTCTAAATTAGTATTTTTATTTCTCACTTTCAAAGGAAAAGTATTTATTTTTCAGGGGGAATGAACAGATTGAAGATTCTAACTGTTCTCCTCCAGGTTTACAGACAACCATTGAGTAATAATGCCTATATAGATGGTCCCAACAAAACTCACAATTAACTAATGACTCTGCTACAGATATTTATAGACTGTATTTTTCTCTCAGTACCCTTGCTCTCTTTATAATTCACATTGTATTCCTAACTTTTTTAAAAAGTCTAGTTTCTTAACTACAATACTGCAGCAAGGGTAGATGGCATACTTCGACTTCTGAAATTGTGCAATGAATGTGTTAATAACCTGTAGTTTTGGAGGAAATAGTGAAGAGTTGGCCGGTATTGACTGGAGTGGAGGATTTATAAAATGGAGAGTAGGAGGTAAGATGGGAGACTAATGACAAGTTTTTAAGGCACCCAGATTTTTTAAATGTAGGAAAACAGCAGTTCTGAAAACACTGTTAGGAAAGTGTGCAGGAAGAGCTAAACTAAAGCAGGGGTAGAGAGATACTAGCGTTGAGCCAGGTGGGAGATGATGAGCATTTCTGTTTGGCAGGTGCTGGGGCAAAGCGGGGGGAAGGGACAAGTAGGAGCTCCTTTGAAATAAGAATTCATGGCAGACAGGATGAATCTGAGGAGGGGGCTGCACTGCCATCTTGGCTCCTCTGCTTTTCATCCTCCAACAAGAATAAAGTCCGCCTGTGAGAGATCTGATGACCCCCTTCTCCATAAGCCCCTGCAGGCATTTTGAAGGTAGTGTGGGCAACTCTTAACAATGAAAGTTGAAACTAAGAATTGTTTTTCTTCCCACTCCAGATAAAAAAGCGCAAGTGGGAGCGGAGAACTGACTTCTCCTCTCAGGACCCACTGGAGTGTTTCTGTGTATAAGGGGCAAGTTACAACGCCAGTCACGGACTCTCAAGAAAGATGTTCAGCTTCATGATTTACCAAGCACTGCCTTTTTGTTTCATTTTATAAATTTTAAAATCCTTTAAAAAGAAAATGGTAAAGTACAATTAAAAACACAAATGAAGAAATATGTTTGGCTGTATTTTGAAAAATTTCGGGGCACACATTTTGCCTTTTCCACCACTCCCTCGCTCTGATGAAAGGCCATAGCTGGGGGCATGGGATCTGCTCTCCCCAGGGGTCACACAGAAGGGCTTACAGGACAGGTCATGAACCACAGCATACACTGGCCAATGAGTAAAGGATACAAGGTAGAGGTTTTCCTCTTTTTGGTGGAAAAGTTTCCAGGACATGGTAAATCCTCAGTTAATATAAAATATTGTTATTTTTCAGCCTCTCCTTTTCCAGTGTTGCTAGATTTATCTTTTTAAACTAGGTAGATCAACATTAATTTCCTCTTAAATAGTAACCATAAATGTTTTCTATAACCCCCTCCATTATATACTAAGTAGTTACCTCGGAAATATTGAAAACAGTAGTGGGTTTGTGTGTGTGTGTGTGTGCATGGTGATAACTGCTGCTTCATTAAGTTAGAGCAACAAAGAATAGGACTACACTGTAGCAGGAAAGGGTTGGATGAAGTCAACGTTGAGGAGACTTGTGGAGAATTTCACTTGTATGGAATTTGTAAATGAAAGCCTGGTTGTTTAGATATATAACTTAAACAAAGCAGACTTCTTTAACCTCAATTTTCATTGAGAACAAGGAAAGACAAATCGCTGTCAGTCCAGGTGTTTTACTGTCCTCTAGTGGTTACATATGGTATATGTTCACCGAGGGGACAATGCCTCCTACTTGAGAGCAGGAAAGAATCTTCGAGAATTAATCAGGAGCCGGGTCATCTAGGGTTTCATAGGCAGTTACTCCAAAGGAAGGTCTTGAATGATGCTCTGGATTTAAGGAAAACAGCTTTAACTTTACATTTTTGCAGTGATTAATGAGTTAATGTATATGTCTCCTCAACCATCTTGAAATCTTCAGGAGACAGGGACAATGCTACTTTAATCACTGTTATTCTAATAGAATCTAGATATGGATAAGATGACAGAAGTGAATAGTGAATGAATAGAGTTAGTAGATAGTGTAGGAGTCAAGTTTTAAGAAACAGTAACAGTTCAAACTCGATTATGAATGTCAGTAATATATGTCATTGACACCTGGCAATTATCATGATAATAGAAATAGTATTGTCACTCAATTTTATAGATAAATACTTCGATTCATAGAAAGCTAAAATAATTTGTTTAAGGTCATATAGCAACTAAGAGGCTAACTCTGGACTTGGCCAAGGAGACTTTTCTCTATCCACTACCTTATACTGTCTCTAAACAAAATTTTGAGAGACATACGAGGTGAATGGGAGGTGAGGTGGACATAGGATTTGTGGACTATTATCAAAATATTTCAATTAAAAAAAGAGGAGTGAGGGAATGGTAGTTAGAAATAGACACAATGATAATTATTTTAAAGGAAAACAGAGTTTAATATGCATGTTGGTGTAAGTGGAAAAACAGCTGGAGTGAAATTATTAGACTTGAATTTGATATAAATAAGTTAGAATTAGTTATTGATGAAACAAAATCTGAATGAAAGGATACAAATTTAAAGACATAAGTAGAATTTGAAATTGGACAATAGAGACAACAAGGAAAAGTGAAATGATATAAATATATAGATGTGTGGAGGGGATATTTAAGGTTGATCACACTTATTTTCTCAGTAAAATCTGAACAAAAAATAAAATGCTTGTTTATTTCTTAAATTTTGACATTTTTGACCTTGAGTAGAAATTGAACAACAATAAAATAATTTAAATAAAAAAGAAATAGTTATTGACATATTCTTATGTAATTTTAATTGATCATAATATTAGAAAAACTCTCCTGAGAATAGATTATTGTGACCTTCTTTTCTAGTCCTTTTAAAAGTGTTCACTGGGATTTTCCATTTGACTATACAGTTTCACCTCTAGTTCATTTTAGCACCTAGAGTAAAGAGGGTACTAAGCTGATTTGTTCACATGTAACTAGCCTCCTTTTCCCCGATCATGGCTTTAATTATATAGTTAATCATTAATTCATGATACCTACTTTGTCATAATTTGAATATTTGAATATACTGAAAACAGTTTCTAGAATATGCATGCTTTTTTCCTTATATTTACTATAAAATGTTAAAAGACTAGAGATTAAACTGTAAAGGACAGTCCAGAGAACATGTGAGTATCTATTGCAAATTTTAATTTATTAAGACTCTTCTATTCCATTTTATTTTTTATCCTTACCAGAGGACATTTTTTTTTCTCAGAGCTTTCAAGAAAGAGAGAGAGGGAGACGTTAGTGTGAGAGAGAAGCATTGATTGTTGCCTTCTGCATGCACCCTGACTGGGGCTCAAATTCACAACCTAGGTATGTGCCCTGAATGGGGATTGGAAAGGCAACCTCCCAGTTTACAGGACAGCACTCCAAACAAATGAGCCACACTAAATAGGCTCTCATCCCTCATTTCATTCTCCAGTTTCTTCTCCTATTGCAGCTACTATTGTTGAATAGCAAGCCTAAACTTAGTGGTATGAACAACAGCTATTTTATATTGTTTATGGGTTGTATATATCAGACGTTGGGAAAAGGAGTCAGCGGGGATGCCTTATCTGCATTCATGAAATCTGGAGCCTCAGCTGGGAAGAAATGAAGCCTGGAGGTGACTTGATGGCTGGAGACTGGAATTGTTTGAAGGCTGTTTGCTCACATGTCTGTGGGTTGATGTTGGCTGTCAGCTGAGACCTCAGCTGGGGCTCTATGATACATGAAGTCTCTCCAAGTAACTATTTGGGCTCCTTTACAGATGACAACTGGGTTGCAAGAGCAAGTATCCTCAAAGTACAGCAGAAATGCATGGCACTTGCATTGATTTAACCTCAAAGGTTAAATAGAGTCCATTCTACTGTACTCTGTTGGTTGAGGGAGCCACCAAGGTTCACCTGGGTTCATGGTGAGGGGACATAGACCAACTGTCAATGAGAGAATTGGCAAGGTCACAGTGCAAGAAGAACATGTGGGATGGGAAGTATTATTGTGGTCATTATTGAGATATACAATATGTCATGGTATCACTACTTTGGTTTTAATATTTAAGATTTCATGAATTTTATTTTTTTACTACATATGCATGAAGAAATAAAAGTATAATGCTGTTCTCTGTGTTATAAAACATTATGTGAATGATATGCTTAAGTATTTCCCAATGCTGCTTTTAAGACTGATCCAGATTAATATACATACCTATGGTTCTTTAATTTGTTTTTTTTATTTTAATTGTTTTTCAGTACAGTTTTCTGTCTTTTACTCCCATCCCAG
>PVKM010045515.1:0-11959 GCA_004027735.1 Carollia perspicillata
GAGCAAAAGAACAACATCGTTCAGTTATGAACATTAGAGGCTCAACTTTTCTTTGAAGTCCTGCTAGTTCATCTGGACCCTGCACCACTCTTGGGAGTTAACTCATCCTGTTGCGGACAAACAAACTCTTACATGATCTGGGGTGACGGAGTAAGCCTTTATTACACGCGTGGGCCCAGAGGAGACAGCTTCCAAATTCTGGGCACTGAGGAGGGGTCAGGTGGGCAGTTAAATACTTTTGCAACAAAGTGGGGAGGGGAGAGGTCTCGTTGTACAAGCAGGAATGTGGAAGCCAAGACAGAAGCAGAGGGCGAAAATTGCCGGGAGCTGGGACAAAGAGACAGTAAGAGATTAACTGAGTCTGAGACAGAGAGTCAACTAGTTAACATGTGGTCGTCTGGAGCCTGGGGGCCAGCAGGGAGTTATCAGAGGTCCAAAACAGATAGTCTGAAGCCTGGAAGCCAGCAGGGAGCCATCAGGGGCTGATGCAGAGCGCCAGCTTCAATCTCTATGTACACTTTTAAATTTCTACTACAATCCAACAGAGCATAACATCACAGAATCTTAGAACTCTGAGGCATCTCACAGATTATGTAGTTCTCTACCATGCGCGTTTCATATGAGGACACTGAGACCTTTTTGGTTAATGGGAACTGTCCCATAGTACTCAGTTGGTAGCAGTAGCAAAACTAAAATCCGTAGGTCTCCATATTTATGGCCTAGTCTTCTGCCTAAGTGTTAAATATAAGGTAAATAATTTGAAAGAGAATGCAGGAATAGAAGCAGAAAGCCAAGGGACTACCTTCTACAGTGCCTCATGGCATAATTCCTGTTGTTAAATTCACCAAGGGCAAAGTCTGTGTGATACAGTGAGAAATGTATATTTGGTCTTTGTCTTTGCTTTCTGGCCTGGCCTCCAGAGTGCTAAGTGTTTTGCATGTTAATGAGATGACTGATGGCTGAAGTCACCTAGATAGCCTTAGGGTGGGGGCTGAGAAAGACCAAGGAATAATTAGTGTGCTGAAATTTTCAGCCCCGCTCCTGACCTCTGGGGAAAGGAGAAGGGCTGAAGTTTAAGTTCAGTCACCGATAGCTAATGGTTTAATTAATCATGTTTGTATAATGAAACCTTCATGAAAACTTCTAAATGATGGGGTTTTGAGAGCTTCTGGGTTGGTGGATGTATCCCCTCGTTGGGAGGATGGTGTACTCCCAATCCATAGGGGCAAATCTCCTGTGCCTAGGCCCCTTCCAAAATTTGCCACATATCCCTGCTCATGTGGCTGTTTATTTTTATCCTTTCTAATAATCTGGTAAGAGTAAGTCAAGTAATTCTCTCAGTTCTGTGAGCTGTTACAGAAAATTATAGAACTCAAGAGGAGGGTGTCATGGGAACCCCCGATTTATAGCTTGTCAGTCATGTATGGGAGTCCTGGGACTTGTGAGTAGCATCAATATGGGGGTCACTTTTGTGGGAATGAACCCTTTACCCATAGGATCTGCATAACTGTGTAGTGTCAGAATTAAATTCTAATAACCAGTCGGTATGGGGACTGTTGAAGAACTGGTTGGTATGGCAAAATATACCCCCATTTTTGGTTTCACAAGTGTTGTAAGTAAAAACACAAGAGTCTGATTCTCAGAACTGTATTATGGAAAACTCAACTTTATGTAATTCCACCATAAATCACACTCAATGGTGGCAGACACCTGATAAAGATTTCTATGAAACCGACAGGTATGCAAATGTCTTAATTTATAGTGAAGATATTATATTTTCAAGGACAAGAATCAGGTGCTCTTTATCCAGGGTTTCAAAGTATTTCTGAATAAAATATTTAGGAAGTTTAAGAAATCATGTAATGTTGATATTTCTCTACAGAAAATATCTCACCAACAGTAGTGGATCACTGTTATGAAATCCTTTCATTGAAAACCTAAAGAAGCTTTGCAAATTCATCACAACAAAGTGCTCTTATTTAATCAGCTACTCCTTTCTGATCGTGTAATTCAGCCAAAGCCCCAGTTAGTATGGAAAACAGATCATAAAAAATAGCTTCTAAATGGCCCACCACGAAATAAATTTGCAAAAGAGAAAATGACATATGGTGGGTGATCAAACAGCAAAGCCCACAGCCTTGGCCTTCCCATCAAAATAGAATTAGAACATCTCCATTCGAATCTCACAATTATGAAAATGTATCCCTTTATCAAAAATTGCTTCCCACACGCATTTTGCTTCATATTAATTTTAAAAATTGTAATAATAAGAGTAACAATAATTACTTCCTGAGCTCTCAGAATGTCCCTATGTCTGTACTGTTCCATTACTGATAGGTTTGAAATATTAAATAAGTCATTCCATTTAATGTTAAACAAATGTAATTGAAGCACAATGCAGACACAGAAAAATGCATGACAAAAGGAAAAAACTCGTGATTTTTCACAGAATATGCTCACTCTATAACAGTCTCCAATATTACCTACGAACTTCATGGTTAATGTTTCTTGGCTAAACAGATTTCTGATATTTGCCAAATTGCACATTTCTAATTCTACTACTTTTATTACCTTTATTAGTTGTATTCTTCTGTAAAAAAAAATCTTGTTCTTTTCCCCATTTACTTATCCATTTATTAGTACCTATGTAAACTTTTTGATTCTTATTTTATCCAGTGGGTTATATACGATTCATCACTTATGCTGATGTTCAAATTTTCTCAGACATAGCAAGTGGAGTCCCTTTCAACTGATATCTGTGAATTTTTCTTTGAGCACTTACCTACTTTTTAGCACAAGATATTACAAGCTCATTTTGTACTTTCCCGCTCCCAGTGCTGGTATAAGCCATTTTTCCAAAAAAGTTCTTAGATCCTTGATAGAAATCAACATTGCAGGCAGGATGCCTGCTCACTGCTCTTGGATGTCACTGCTCTGCCTGTCTCCATGGACAGAGAGAGAGACAACACAGATATACAGACTCTCTTTGTAGATCTATGTGTGTGCACGCACTATTCTCACACATTTATACAAATACAAACATGTAGGTTTATGCACATATGTATACGTTATATATATGCATATGAATATGTAATGCATGTATACATAAAATATATAGTTTTCATACCATATATATATACATGCACATACACATTACTCAGAAATACACACACATACGCATTCATATAAACTGTAAGTTCACACCAATTATAATTCCCTACCTCCAGTTATAATTTAGCACCACAAGGGTCTTTCAGATTTCCCCCTCCCCGTTTTTCCTTTCTCTGTCAGTGAGAAGCCTGGCTGGCATTACCCACAGTATACTCACTTCATTGATCAGCCCCCATTGTATTTCACACACTGATGTCTCTGCCACTGCTTCCCAATGGAAAGACTTCTTTCCCCTCCTCAGGCTCTGACGCTCTGATCTGTATAGTTGCCCTTCTCATCCTGCTTTGGTTCCCATACCTCCTATTGGACAACTGCCAGCTCTCGACCCTGATAGGCCCCTTTCCTCCTCACCCCATTGTGTGTGACACCTCTCCTAGTCTGCTGCAGCCACCGTTATCCTGTACAGAGACGCCCAGTTTCACAAGGGCTCGGACATGCCGCTCGCGGTGGCCAGTGCTGTCCTACGTGAGCGCCCTCCACACTCAGCTCAAGCGCCAATAATCTGCTCTGAGCCACTGCCGCAGGCTCAGCTGCCTTCGGACTCTTGCTTGCCCTCATTTCTAGGGTACAGCCTTTAGAAGAGTGTTTAACCTATCATATCTCTCCTTTTTGGCAGGTCCTAGACTCCATTTTTTTTCTCTCTGTAGAAGCACAAGACAGTGAAAACGTCTGTTTAGGCTTTCAGCCACTTTCTGTGGGGTTTCTTACCCTCCCACACTGCCCCTTAAGCTCGGAGTGCCTGGCTCACTTCTGTGTATCCTACTTTCCTCCAAGTCCCGTCTACCTTGACATTTCCAAATTCCAAGTTTGACCTTCCCGATCCTGTGTGCTTACCAAAGGCCCTGCTCTTTTTTTCCTCCCAGGCTTCTCAGTCTAATGCCACTCTGGAATTAACTTAGTGCCTGCTTACTCCGAAAGAAAAAGCAGCAGGTAAAATTCACGACTCTTCTCAATGAACTTTCAGGGATTTGTCCCTCAACCCCTGACTCCTTCCACAGCTTTCCGAAACCTCTGAAAAGACACATTTTACTTAGTTGTTCAGGTTGTTTGCAGTGAGGGTGTTGGTGTGCTGCAAGTTACTCCATCTCAGTCCTATTTCGATTCATTTTTACACGACCCAAAGGGGATACATTCTATTGCAGACATTTGGAAGACACGGCTCGCAGGGGCAGGAATGTAATATAACCAAGATTCCAAAGTCAGCAAACGGCAGATACGATTTTGGAAGCAGGTATGCTGTTCGTGTTGTACCTTCTGTCTCCATAATTTGGTGTCTCCCATTGCTCTACACTTGCACTGGATTTTTGAGAAATCTTTCACAAATAGCTCGCAGTTTAAAGGAAGAGTTGATACATATTCTGAGATAAGAAAAAACTCTCCGTTTTCAAAGTGACTCATAAAAACAGGTGACACATTACCTTGCCTGCCAAGGACCTCCCCCAGCCCGGGTTTCTTCACTCTGCGCTGTGGGAAGTGGGTGGGTAATTCTTTGTTGACCGTGAGCCTGTGCACTGGGCAGCGTTTCACAAAATGCCAGGCCTCTGCTTGCTAGATGCCAGCAACATCCTCCCTTGTGACAACCCAAAACTATCTGCAGACAATGCCAAGTGTCCCCTGGGAAATAACATCACCCTGAATTGAGAACTACTGACCGAGCCACTGTAAATGGTAATTTGGAGTAAGGTATTCCATGTATATCACACTCATAGTATTTTTCCCTGTTGGTTGGTTGAAATAAGACAGTATAACTTATTTTGTAAACTCCCACTCAATCTGGAGAACCATAAAAGTGAAATTCAGTAGGATAATGCAGTGCGATCTGCACATTCAGAAAGAAGACAAAACAGATGAGACACGGGGGTGAGTCACCGGTCATGTCCTTTTCTGTGTAGAAATCTATGAAACAGTCAACAAGCTGCCGAGCTCGGTGGAGCTGGGCCTGGTCGTTCACAATTCCCCACGGTGTGCTCAGAGGAAGAGTTTAATTCCGATTGAACTTTTATCCAAATTCAGTAAAAAGCCACATAAATCTTTCTCTGGTCGCCTGCTATTCCCCTACCTGCCACATCATCACTCTTTTTCTTCTCAGTGTAAAGAGGGTTGGAAACTGTCACTTACGCTACCATTATGAAGAATGTGCTCCGAAAGTATTTCAGCAGAGCAAGAACCCTCGAGGTCCTGCTCTTTCCCAAGAGCGAGAGCGTTTCAGCTTGGAATCAGGTCAGCTGCCGAATTATTTCCTGCGGCTCCTGCAGAACGGCGGCTTGCACTGACCCGCCTTTTTGTTTCTTCCCCCGACACAGCGCCTGCCCTGTGAGATTAATACCAGCTGATAGCTAGCAAGTACTTTCATCGTTAGAATGAATATTCGAGGAATGTCCTGTTCATATTGATTTCTAGAAAAAATATGTTAGTTATACCCACACACATACTCCAGACACAACGGTGTGACTCCAAAACCCCTCCTTTAAAGAAGGATTTGTTTCCTTAAGTCTAACTTGCTGCATTATTGGAGGTGGTCACTGTACCGTAGTTTGAGTTTTTACCATACAATTATAACACTATATTAGTGATTTCTGTAACCTCCAATATATATACCCAATTGTAATTTAAAAAATGTATTCAGAACATGAGGGCAGAAAACTGCCACGGTAGATCTAAATACGTTGGAGTGGGAGAGATAAAAGAAGTAATACTGAATGTAGTTATAGAGAATTCACTTTAGTTGAAAGACAAAAGGGGGAAAAAAGCATAGCATATAAGGCACAGCCAGTCTAGGATACACACGTGAAGTCAAACCTACCTATCTCAAAGGAAACAGGTATATCACTTACACTGTACACCTGCGTTGAGCGTCGCTAAGGAAGCTCTGCTTTGGCGACAGCATGGATGTACCCGGAGAACACTAGGCAAAGTGAACTGTGTGTAAGCCAGTCAGAGAAAGACAAATACCATATGATTTCACTCACATGCAGAACCTAATGAACACACTGAACTAACAAGCAAAACAGAGACAGACTCATTGATGGAGAGCAGGCCGACAGCTCTGCGGGTGGGCGGTTAGAGGGTAGACAGACGGAGCAAGAAGGAAAAAGGACTCATGGACAGGGACGACAATGTGGTGATTGCAGGGGTAGAGAGGTATAAGGGGACTAAATGGTAATGGAAAAAATACAATACAAATCATTTTAAAAGAAATAAATACCTGCATTTGAGTCAACGAATAAAACAGGTCATGCACAAATGAACATCTCTTGGCTATACACGACATATTTTCTGTTTACTTTTTTTTTCTGCCAAAACAATGATTAGATAAAAATGCTAAAATCCAAAAATTGAAGAAAAATAATAGACAAATAGTTACTGTATATAAAATACTATTGATGAATATTAAGAATTCATGGATTGTCTTAGTCTGTTCAGGCTGCTCTTGTATAAAAGAATAGCATAGACCCACTGGTTTGTAAAGAACAGAGTGCATATATCACAGTGTGTGAGGGTTCTGGTGAGAACCCTCTTTCGGGTTGCAGTGGTGTTTTGTGTGTGTGTGTGTGTGACCTTAAATGGTGGTGAGCAGAGAGAAGCCAGCACTCTCTTGAAATCTTCTTGTAAGGTTACCAATTCCATTTATGAGGGTTCTGCCCTCATGAAACCCCAATTGCCTCCCAAAGACCTGATTTCCTGAGACTATCACATTGTGGGGGAGAGTTTCAGCATACGAAATTTGATAGGGAAACATTTAGTCAGTAACATGGATGCAATTTGGGTTTGGGTTCAGGCATGTTCTAATGCTCTTATTAATCTTATTATATTTGTCTTTTCATGCCTTTGCCTGTCCTGTTTCCCTGAATGGAAACATATTAATCCTTCTTAAAAGGTATTTGTACCAAGCTTCAATCCCTGGTTAAATGCACCTTCTCGTGGTAAATTCCCTTCTGTCATCACCTTGAATGAGATTTCTTTCCTGTGAACTCTCCCCGAGTCCTCTTCAGAATTTGACCCAGCACGCATCACACCAACTGAATTGGTGGTTTACTTGCCTGCCTCTCCAACTTGTCTACAAATATAATTGCCAATGGAGAGCATTAGGGCAGAGTTTATTTTGTTCCTACTGCATATGAAGAGCTTTACAAATATATGCAGATGGAAGAGAAGAAGGAAGAAAAAGACTATTGAGTGAAACGTTACATGCGCGAGCAAGTCATTGTGTCCCACCGAAAATCAGTGCAACGTGGCCTCAAAGGGGCTTCGTATTACATAAACACAGGTGGCCCTCAATGAACAATTGACCTTAACAAATGTTAACTACTCTGAGAACCAAGTGAAGGGTTTTTTGTGGGAGGTTTTATTTCCTCCACCTTCTTTATACACTTGTCCCCTTATTTCTTCCATGCATTTTAGAAGGGGAGAAACTCAGTGAACTATATGAATATGTCTAATGCTCTATAAACAAAATACCAACCATGCCTTGCTATCTAATGCTCAGCCTGGCAGAGTCTCTAATGAACCTCCAGAACAGAAATTCAGCCCTCAGCTTTCTAATGTAAGATTTTTTCTTAAAATACATCACTCATGGATCATTACTCTACATATCAGAACTGACTTATTAAATCCTCCAGTGAAGGGATGTTTGCCCTTAGATACCTTAAAAGGTAACTGAGCTGGTTGTATAGTAAATATTTAACTGCAGAGGCCTCAAATTGCCAATGTTTATGGGCTTGGATGTTTGATGTTACTTCTAGCGTGTTTTCCAGTGCTCACAGTTTGCAATGTAAGCTGAATTTTTAACTACTTTATTATTTCCTAAGTTGATGGTAGTTTTTGGACTATCCTAAATCTAACAGTTTTTCCCCGACAAATTGGGGAATAATGATGGGTGGAACTTCTAATACTAACCAAAAAACTCTGCTGGTATTCAAGATGAATGCTCCCATAACCTAATCATTCATAGCTGATGGCAGCTTTCAGGTTGTCTTATCCTGGAGGGGACCCGTTTCCAGGTTGCTATGGAGATAACCCTTTGCAAAATGAATGGCACCAGGCAACTATTTTCAAGTACACTACTGACTCTTAGAGTAGGATTTGACATTCATTTCCTTACCCAAATTATACGATTTCCCTCCTTATTTTTAATCAGTTTCTTCTACCTACAATTCACTTCAGTTTTTTAAATTAAATTTATTGAGGTGAAATTGGCTAATAAGACCATGTAGGTTTCAAGTGTACATTTTTATGATACGGTCTGCATATTGCATTATGTGTCCACCACCCAATGTCAAATCATCTTCCGTCACCATACATTGGCCCCCTTGACTCTTCACCCCTGTCCCTCTGATAATCACTGTACTGTTGTCTGTACCTGTGAGTTTCAGTTTCATATCCCACATACGAGTGAAGTCATATAGTTCCTAGGTTTTTCTGACTGACTTATTTCAGATAGTGTAATATTCTCAAGGTCCATGCATGTTGTCATAAATGGCAGTTCAAACAAAATTCAAACTGTGCTTCTTTTTTTCAGATATATTTCAAAGTTTTGCTATATTCCTTTAAAATGTGAAAAGAGGAGGAGAGGCTAGAATAATTGTACAATACATAGCTATCTTTACTTAGCCTTCTTCAGAATCATGCTCCCTTATAACTGGCTGTACTAATTTACTCCTGTGTAGAAAATCACATAAATGATAATCATTTTATTGTGTGCCTTGAGACAGCAGAATTCATATTTATTAGACATATTTAATTCCACATCTCACACGGTGCCTGTTCACAAGCATCCATAACATATTGTCACATAGAATAAAACCACAAAGCACCTGAATACAGAAAGAACACATAGCACAGACTGTTCTTTATGAACGGCTAGTCTTTTGTGAAACCCTCACGAGTTTCTCTTTCTACTGCGGATATGATTTTAACTAACTTGGGTCCCTCAATTCAGCGAGAGGTTTCTTATCTCTCTCTCTTTTTTTCGTGTCTCCTTCATAATTAACTATGAAGTAAGGTTTCATCAAACTTAAATAAATCACTCTCCTTTGGCAAGAGATAAGGTCTTAATAAGACAACATGTTTAACCTATTTTAGAATCAGAATATACTAAATATTCATAGAAGATTTATATATTTTCCCCACATATGAACTCTGAACCTGGTATTTATTATTGCTTTACATAAATGCCGTATGCGCACTCAGGAAGAGGACATCCCAAATCAATCCCAGGATATCACGTAGCCTAGCCAAGGGTTTGTGAGATTCCCATGAGCATCCCTATCACGGGATGCCTTATTTCCAGGCCATAAACTAGAGTAAGTCTCATGTCCCAGAACATGCAAAACTACTACTAACCATAAACTTTTAAGAAATGCTTCTTGCTTCATGCAACTTGAAATGACGTGGAACAAACTCTAAAGGATACACAATGAGCTCTGACAGCTACTCCGACTTCCTTCTCACTAGGCAATTGGTGATAACTCTTTGTGTTAATAGCTAAAGTAGAAATAAGGTAGAATAATAGTTTTCCAAACAAGGTCTATAGCAGGAAGAAGCAACTATAGTAATATTGGGTTGCAATAACCTTAAGTAAACTTGTACTAGGAAAGTTTTAGGAGTACCGGGTAGGTACTGGAAATATCAGGGGGAACACTTTGTAAAGTTGTGATTATCTAACCAGTATCTAACCAGGCTGTACGCCTGAAACTAATACAAAATAATTTTAAATGTAAACTCTAATTGAAAAATAACTTTAAAAAGAAATGTTTTAGGAGGAGAAATGACAGACTCAGCTTAAATGTAAAGAAAAGGGGAGTATGTAAAACCTCCAAACTTTTGTAGTTTAAAGTGCATTTTATTAATATGTAGTCAGAAGTTATAACTCATTGGTACATATTGACTTTAAAAAGTCATCCTTTTCTGATGCAGATATTCCAGTGTGGCTATAGACATAAGTATATATGTTATTATATGTATGCACATAATATTCTTTGTAGATTATGACAATTATTCACAACACTTCCCCTTAAATAACACAATATGCTTAAATGTCTTAATATACTTACAACTTAATTATTTCTCCTGGATGTATTTATATTCTTAGTATAAATCTTGGTAAAAAGAAAAACATTTTAATTGCATTTACTTTTACATATATGACTGTATTAAATAAAGACATTGACATAAGTAAACAATATCTCATTAACCAATTTAAGGAAAAAAGACTAAATCTGTCATTAGAGGCACTTGAAACAGAGATAACCTGAAGGGATTAAATGAGATCAAGAAGACTTTCCCGTGAAGTGATCCTACATTTCCTGTCTTTGTTAATCCTTTTCAGTTTTGTAGAGCAGAGAAGTAGAATGTACTCGGTGATGCCAAATTAACGTGATGAGTCAAACCACACATTCTGATGGGTATGTAGTTGTGACTGTGAAAGGTCATGATTTAGAAGCTCATCACTAGATAAATATGTTGTTGGGTGAAAAGGAGATAACAAAATTAATGTTTTGATATGTATGCAAATGTAAAATATGGATTTTTAAAAAACATTACTAATATAAGTGAATTTCTAAAATACTCACTCAATCATACCACTTTGCTTACAAACACACTGATTGCTTATCATTGCATACAGGACAATATCTAGCCTGTGTCCTGGGGAATATAAACCACTTTCTACCTAGTCTTGATCTATTCAACTGACTTCAGACCTATCACTTCTCTTTGTCCCCAAATCAGCACTTCTGAAAATGCCTTTAATTTATGAACCCTTATGATAATTTGGGAAAGCATGTGGATCTGTTCCCCGGGGTGTGCCTTCTTATCCAGACTTAGCTCTCATGCCATATTTCAGTGAAGCCCTAACTAAATCCCATGGGCCAAATTCACTCTCTTGACTTAATAAGCACATGTGTTGTATGGCAGGAGAATGTAATCAGACTGAGAGTGGTTCACATGACTTTGAGCTCTCAAAGTCAAGGATCTTGTCTTATTTATCTTTAAATCCTAGGTTCTTAGCACAGAGTTTGATGCAGAATAGTCACTTAAAAATTGCAAGCGAAAGCAAAAAAATAACCCCTGTTGGCTTTCTTTAAATTGGTTTAAAACAGTAGATTCCATAAAGCAATGAAGGTGAATGAAGAGAATACATGAGTACTTGTGGTACTCAGAAGCATGTCATGAAAAATTTAAATACTGATTAAAAAAACACCATGAACATATCGCAAAGAAGCAGGCACACATATGTATCTATGTAGCTAGCAGGCTAGCTATCATCTATCCATCCATCTATGTACCTGTAGTAATTTTCCAACTGTAAAAGGCAAAAAGACAAATCCAGGAGATTAATAGTATCTTAATCACATACCCTCCTCTTTGGATACGTTTAGCTTCATGGGGAAAGCATGACTACATTTTGGGATTCAGTCTTTTTTGTGTGATCTCAAGTATTTTAATTAAAAGATTCAGTCTAGCCATTTATAAAATGGGGGTGATGATGCTGATGCTGATGAAAAAGTCGAAGATACTCACAATAATAATATCATCTTCCGTAAATATATATTATATATATGAGGACTATTTTGATGATCTAAAGAGGCCATGCAAAATAATATCAGACTTAAATTATTACACAGACAATAACTAGTATTAAGTTGCACTAATTATAAAACAGTATACTGTTTAAGTTTACAAATAGTAAGACAGACAAATCTAAATCCTCAATGTCCTATGCGTGAGTCGATACGGCTACTATTTGAAGAATTATTGTATTGGCAAAATTTTGTGAGAGTGTGTTGGT
>PVKM010045516.1:0-11945 GCA_004027735.1 Carollia perspicillata
CCAAGAAGGCGAGGAGCCCGTCGCCACATCCCAGAGGCTGGTGGCAGTGACAGTCCCTGTTCCTTGCCTTGCAGGTCCTTGTGGTCGACCTCGTCAACAGTCGCTTCCTCAGACAGGTGAGTGAGAAGGCCGGCTTCAGCCGCTTCTCCCTGTTTGCACAGCTTTGCTGCTGGGAGCTCCGGCTTCCGCCTCTGGAAAGGCTCCTTGGGGGCCTGGGCTGCCCACAGGCTGGTGCGGCGGGACAGCCCCAGGCCAGGGCTGGCCCAGGGTGGGGCGGAGGGCAGGGGCCCAATATGAGGGTTTGGCACAGGATCGGTCCCCACTTGTTCTGTCTCCAGTGGTTTTCTAACCGTTGGAATCTTCAGGTTCTAACTGGACGCTCTGGTCTTTTCCAACTTGCTTTTAGAGAACGTTTGAGAACGTTTATGGTACCGTATTAACTGGGGAAAAACCAGGATGCAGAACTAGGGACATTCTCCAGTGACCTTGTTTTCAAAAAAAAGAAAGAAAGAGATTTTATATGTACATAAAATCTAAAGGGGTGTATGTGTGTGTGTGCACACACCCCTCTGAAAAAGGTGGAAAGCAAAACTCACCAAAACATTAGTGCTGGTTATGGGAGACTGAAAGAGAGACGGATTGCGAGCGGTGTTAAATTGTTCTCAGACTTGCATGTATTTTCCATAATGATTATGAATTACTTTCATTATTAGAGAAAGTAATGCACGGTTTCTCGTGAGCACTTGCCAGCGAAGTCTGACTCCTCTCAGGTCTTGCAGAGAAGCATCACGGAAAGGCTTTCGGGGCGTTCCGCAGGATCGCTTTTATACTCGGAGTTGCCACGCCGCTGGGGAGTTCTGTCCTGTCAATGCCGTTTTCGATCATTAGTTCCACTCACTGTCACTGCCCACAGGCCCCCCAGGCAGGCCCTTCCCCGAGGCTCCCCTGCCCAGAGGCCAGACCCGGAAACCCGAGGTGGTCCCTGGGCCAGAGACCCCTGATCAGCACGAGCTACCCTACAGGGTAGGGGCAGTGGGAAACGTTGCTTGAGCAGCCACTGAGTTCCCAGCACTGTTCACAAGGTAATTGTCTAGCATTCAGTGTGCTCCCCAGCTCGATGGAGATATTACTGGCATGAGCATCAGCTCCAAGTGCACAGCCTGACGATTCGATGCAGGGTTCGACGTCGTGCAGGGATGACCACAGGAAGTTTAGTTAGCAAGTCACGATCGCACCACACAGCCCTCTCTCTCGTGTGTGCGGTGATGACACTCGAGAGCTACTCTCTCAAGGACCTTCAGGTGGACGATGTGGCACCCCAGGGGCCGAGCTGGGCGTCGGGTCCCCAGAACGTGTTCCTCACAGGGCGGGGCGTGTGTGCACTTGGGCGCCGTCTCCCTCAGCCCCAGCCTCCGGCAGGCACCCCTCCTCTCTGTTCCTGACTCCTGTGGCTCTTTTAGCTCCCAGATGCAAGTGAGAACATACCGTGCTTGTCTTTCTCTGTCTGATTCCTTTCTCTTAGCACCGTGCCCTCCAGTTTCGCCCATGTTGTCACAAAAGGTAGGATTTTCTTTTTTATGCCTTAATAATGTTCCTGTCTGTGTCTGTCTGTCTGTCTGTGCGTGTGACCCTGTCCCGCCCACCCACCCATCGATGGGCACTCCGGCCGTCTCGGTGTCCTGGCTCCTGAGGATGGCGCCGCAGGACACGTGGGGTGCAGGTCTCTCTGCAGGACAGTGGTTCCGGCTCCTTCGCTTCAGTGCCCGGAAGTGGGGCTGCCGGGTCGGATGGCAGCTCTGCTCTTGGCTTTTTGAGGCGCCTGCGTACTGTGTTCCTTCCCAGCTACGTCAGTGGACACCGATGTTCCCTCCAGCGCTGTCACCTCTTGTCTTGTTGGTGGCGGCCATCCGGCGGGTGTCGAGTGGTGTCATGGTGGTGTTGATTGGCATCGCCCTGGTGATTAGTGATGCCGCGCGTCTGTTCACGTACCCGTTGGCCACGCAGGTGTCGGGTGTCGTTTGGGAAAAACGTCTGTTCCTGTCCTTTGCTCAGTTTTTAAAAGTCGCAGCCAAGACCAATGTCCAGGAGCTTTCTCCCTGTGCTTCGCTGCAGCAGTGTCACAGTTTCTGGCCTCACCTTCCAGCCTTCGTGCGTGTGGGGCTAATTGTTGCGAGCGGTGTGAGCCGGGTCCAGTACCGTCCCTTTCGTGTGAGCACCCAGCCCCCCCGTGCCGTGTGTGAGGAGACGGGGATGCTGCCGCGCAGCGTCTCGGCTCCCTCGTCACCTGCTAGGTCACCAGCCGTGTGTGGGCTCATCCCTGGACCGCCGGTTCCATTTCACTGGTCTGTCTACGTGCCTGTTTCTATGCCAGGACCATGCTGTTTGGGTGTCTTTCTTCTGTAATTAAGCTTGAAACCAGGAATGGCGATGCCTCCAGCATTGTTCTTTCTCAGGAATGCCGTGTCTGTTTTGGGTCTCAGTTGCCTGTGAATTTCAGGATTGTCTTTTCTGTTTCTGGGACCAATGCCACTGGAATTTCGATAGGATTGCCCTGACTCTGAACCTCACTTTGGGCGGTGGGCACGTTCCGACGACGGTAGTTCTTCCTGCCCATGACCCAGGAGGGCTTTTCGCTTGTCTGTGTCTTCGCTCCTTTCTTCGGTGTCTTGCATGTTGCGTTCAGTCCTCGCAAGGAGGTAGACAGTGATGGGAGCTCGTCTCACAAAGGGAAGGAGGCTCGCACAGTTTGTAGAAGTGGAGCCGAGATTCAGTCGTCAGACCTGCGACTCTACGTCGCCCTGCTCCCACCTCGCCGAGACCCGTGCAGGCCCGCTCTGCGGGGCACCGGTGTGTCCTGCCGGCCGGGACGCGGCCACCGTCTGCAGAAGCATGGGGACCATGGCCTCCCTGTTTTCTCCGCTTTGCAGATGGACGACGAGGATTCCATTCTGCCCCGGAAGCTCCAGGTAGCCCTGGAGCACGTTCTGGACCAGCGGAATGAGCTGGCCAGCGACCCGGATGAAGGGCCCCTTGACTGCAAGCGTGGTAAATGCTCCTCCGCCTCCTGGACCGCGTCCCCCCCTCCATGGCCAGTCAGGGAGCCGGTGGACAAGGCCATGGCCCCGCTGGGCAGTGGGTCGCGTGGGGAAATGGGCGGGAGGGACATTCGAGGAGAGGCCCTGGGTGCTCGACCCATCCATCTGGGTCTCGCAGCAGTGAACTGTGGGGAAGGTCCCCCCACCACCCCGTTTCGGCCCTCCTCTCTCGGATTAAAGGGGGAAAGAAATGCCTTCGTAACTCTGGGTCACCTTTGTAGGGAGCCTTACAGTTTGCCATCAGCAGAGCTAGAAGGGCTGATGTCGCTGATCCGCTTGTCTCGGAGGCTCTGAGCCTCACCTCCCTGGCCCGTCCCCCTCTGCTCAGGCCCCGAGTCCAGCCCCTTGAACGAGGTGGTGTCCGAAGCCTTCGTCCGCTTCTTCGTGGAGACCGTGGGCCATTACTCCTTGTTCCTGACGGCGGGCGAGCGCGAGGAGAGGGCCCTGCAGCGTGAAGCCTTCCGCAAGGCCGTCTCCTCCAAGAGCCTCCGCCGCTTCCTGGAGGTTTTCATGGAGACCCAGATGTTCCGGGGCTTCATCCAGGAGCGGGAGCTGCGTCGGCAGGATGCCAAAGGTTAGGGGGCACCTCCCATCCTGGGGCCGAGACAGCTGGGGGTGCCCGGCCCCCAGTGGCTGTTGAGCCGGGAGATTGGCCCCAGGGCCCGGGCCCAAACAGACAAGAGCAGCTTCACGGCCGCCTCCAGAGAACGCTCACTTTTGCCCCTCTGAGCTGCTGAAACCCCCACCCCCCACGCCTGTCTCCTGGGGCCCTCCCTTCCCTTTCACCGCCTCTCCCAGAAGCACTTCCCGGGGTCTGGGGGCCAGTGCTCCCCTCCGTCCCTTTCCTCAGGCCTCGTCTCATCCCTTCCGCCCGCCCTCCCTGCCCCCTCCACCGTGGAGCTGGCTGGAGGTGGCCCGGTGGGATGGAGGGGAGGACGGCCCCACCCTGCGCTCTGCAGGAGCGCCTGCCCAGGCCCAGCCGGCTGGCGCAGTGGAGGCAGAGGAGGGCAGTCTCCCGGCCTGGGCGCTTGCGGGCCGTCCACTCCCTTCCTCGCTCTCTCTCTTCCCGGAGTTCTCATCCCCGTCGGCCGGGCTCCATCCCACTGCCAGGGATGGAGGCAGGGAATGTGGGAGAAAAGAGAACCGTTCCCATCTCTTTCTTACGTTATTTAAGCCCTTTTGGGAATCTGAAAACAAGAAGTGTCAGTGAAGGCTGTCACGGAGGGGAGTCAGACCAGGCAGGGGCTGGACGCTCACCACTGAGGAGTGGCCACGCGGCGACCAGGGAGGGTCTGAGGGGGCAGCGGGCCCGGGCCTCAGTGTCCTCTGATGCTGGGATCTCAGGGACTGAGTAAAGGATGCAAACCATTCCCAGAGCTCTTTGCAAAGTGAAGACAGAGGCCAGGCACACTTCAGGCCGTTCGGAGGAGCGGCATCTGCAGAGACTGAGCAGAGAACGTGAGTCACGCGGCATCCGAGGAAAAGGGTCCTTGACTAGAAGGCCTGCTGGGCACAAGTGCGTGTCTCCGTGCAGAGCACCGTCTGACAGAGCGCGGAAGCTCGGGAGTAGTTCGGGAGGCTCCCCCTGTCCTCCAGGAATGCAGAGAAACGAAGACAGAGCCCCGAGGTGCAGGCCTCGGGCTGAGAGCGGAGGCTCAACAGAGGGGGCTGCCCAGCCCTCCTGCTGCCCACCGATGGCAGACGGATGCCCAGAAGCTGCCCCATGGGGCCGGGGTCACTCGCACTGGAGAACATGAGGGAAAGGGGAAGTCCGGGAGTTCCCAGGAGCCAGGGCGTCCGGTTCACCTTGGAAACCGCGTGCCGGGCACACTGCAGATACTTGGAAAGTGTTTGTTGAATAAAAATAGGATTTCAAGGAGGAGCTGGCTTTACAGTTTTCCAAAGATAGTTTATTCCTCAAGGTTGAGCAATTATAAGGGTCATAAAAACTCTTACAAGCCTCATGGCTCAGCGCATGCTTACAGAGCAGCCGGTCTCAGAAGCAGGGTCCCCTTCCCGGAGCAGAGAGGAAGCAGGCGTGTTTAGAAGGGCCGAGCGAAGGAGCTCTAACGGCCGGGCTTTCCCTTGTCAGCAGGTCTGTTCGAGGTCCGAGCCCAGGAGTACCTGGAAACACTCCCCAGTGGAGAACACAGTGGTGTCAACAAGTTCCTGAAGGGACTAGGTAAGGCCGGTGGGTCTCGGTGCCCATCGACGACCGGCCTCCGTTCCATGGGCCTGTGGCCGGTCCCCTCCCCTGGAGCCAGGTCCTAACAACGCAGAGCGCTCCAGCCTGCTCCTCGCACGCTAACTCGCATTTCAACCTCCTGTTCTAACCTGACCCCAGAGTGTCAGCAGGAGCAACGGAGGCCCCTCCCAGCTGCCCTGGGCCGCAGGCTGTCTGGCACCTTCTTTCTCTGCCAGCGCCCCCACGCCTGAGTCTTCCAGGGCACTGAGCTCTGTAGACATGGGCAGGGGTGTCTGGCAGTAAAGGGCTGGCCCAGCCTCCCAGTGTCCCTGCAGAGGGGAAATGTAAGAATGACAAGGACCACAGTTTCATTGCTGACAGGGGCCTTGCTGGAAAAGGGAGGGCGAAGAGGAAGAAATAAAACAAGTGGACCAAGGGCACAGGCCCGGTGAGGAGGGCTGAGGCAGTGAGGGCCACTCGAGGGCCTGCTCGTCCCTCCCACAGGATGGACAGGCGGCCGCCTAGGACGGGCTGCCTGTCCGCCAGGCTGCCGGGAGCTCGCTCCTCGCTCGGCTCCTCAGGAACCTCGTGTTCAGGGATGCCTGTGTCGCCCTTTCGGAAGCAGCGTCTGCAGCCCGGTGGCCTTCCTCTCAGAGCTCCCCAAGTCTGAGGACGAGCCCTTCTCCTTGGGGGCAGCGCCAGGCGGGGCCCGGGGTGCGGCTCCCTCCGGGCTGGCGTGGGAGGCCACTGCTGTCCACACCGCCGTGGGGGTGAGAGGGGCAGGGGTTAATTCCTCGGTTTCCTTCATCTGCCTGCTGAAATCCTCTCCTTTTCTTTGTTTAGGCAATAAAATGAAGTTTCTCCACAAGAAATAACCCTCAGCCCAGACCCAAAGGAAAACTTCCTCCGAGAGCAGCCACACGCTTTAAAAACAGTCCTGGTGGCCTTTCGGAGACCTCGGGTCCTCGGCTGTCCCAGGTGTGCCGGGTAAGGGCCAGGCGGTCCCGGCCGCTGCCGAGCTGGCCCCGGGGTGCCCAGGCGGCGCGGCCCCTTCAGCACAACTCCAGAAAGGGACTGAGACCCCGCGTGCCTCCATGTTCAGGTGGACTGTTTCGGCGGTTGGGTTTTGGACTTTTATTTTTTTTAATATTAGATATTACATGAAAGTAATATGTTTGGGGTATTTTGTTTTGTTTTGGTTTGGTTTTGGTTTTTGTTTTGGATGCCATAGCTAAGAAAACTCTACCCTGCCCTCTGTGATCTTTCCCTGGCTCATCCTGCCCGGCAACCTACCTCTGTGCCAAACTGGGGACAGATGAGGTGTCAGGGCGAGGGCTCTGGGGAACCTTAGAGACCCTAGACCCTCGGGTCCCAGGGCAGAGAGCCCTGTGGGGAAAGGACGACCCTTCTGTGGAGGAGTCGGATCAGGGCTCCTTGGCCTCAAGGACGAGCTGCGCTATCACAGTGGCCAGTGCTGCCACCTGCTGGCGGAGGCCATTGTTGCGCCACCAAGTCCTCCCCAGGGACCTGACTTCTGAGCGGCTACTTTTCTCTTAGAAGCTGCAACCCGTGCACTGCCCGAGCCACCCGTGAGTTTTGAGGTACACACAAAAAGAGGAAGACGTAAGGCCTGTTAATAAAATGTTCTTAGGGTCCCAAAGTTTATGACCATAAAGTATCATAGAGCTACCTTTGACCCTGCTCCCTTTCACCCTGAGTGAAACGTTCCCATCTTGTTTTGGGGCCCAATCAGCAGAAATGAAACGGTATGTGGATAAACACAGGGGCTTTTGTTATCAGTGTAAACAAGAGAGCATCAGAATTTGGGGACCGCTTCACTAGACTGGTGCAGCCACCCAGGCAGCTAGCCCTCCTGCCAGGGACCCAGCAGGGCGGCAAGAGGAGACTGTGGGTGGCACAGGCCTCAGAGCCCCACCGCAGCCCACCCGCCACTGCGTGCCCCCCTCCATGGCACCAGCAGCCACGACAAAGACACACCAAAGGGATGTGCTCTGATTGGCAACGCCCCAGCCCCTGCTACAGGGCAGAGGTCCTCAGCCCTTAGGGAGCTGGGAGCAAGGGGTCTTCTAGGAACGTAAATGAACAAGGAAAAAAAACGAGGCTGACTTCTCATTCCACATCAGGGGTTCTTACCTGGGGTCACGGATCCTCTCTCTCCAAGCCGTGTCCAGATTTGGTGTGCCCACGCACTTTTCAGGGGAGAGGGTGCCTCGTTCACATCAGCATCACAAAGGAGCCCAAGGGCCGCCAGCTGGCAGGAACCAAGCTCTGGGAACAGCCTGGGTGGGCACGTGGTCAGGGGTTTGGGGGGGAGACGGGGTGGGGTCTCTGAGTGTGGGCTCAGAAATCTGTACCTAACAAGCTCCTCAGATGAGTTAATTTTATTAATATGGATATTCTGCCCAGAGATGATCACTTTTAATATTTTGGAATATACTTTCTTTTCTAACTTATTTTATGTTATATTGTTTACTTAACACCTCCAAGTGAATAAATATACATTTTATCGATATTTCTAGTGGTTGTATATTTTATAGACACACTAAAAGTTATTTTACCAATTCTCTACTCTTACCCATGCAGGATATTTCCAGTTTTTGACCTCACAAAGAGCATCGAGCCCTGGCTGGTGTGGCTCAGTGGATTGAGTGCCAGCCTGCAAACCAAAGGGTGGTGGGTTCGATCCCAGTCAGGGCACATGCCTGGGTTGCAGGCCAGGTCCCCAGTAGGGGGAGTGCGAGAGGCAACCGCACACTGACGTTTCTCTCCCTCTCTTTCTCCCTCCCTTCCCCTCTCTCTAAAAATGAACAAACAAACAAGAACGCTGGGGAAGCATCTTCGTACAGGCACCTCAGTCCTTTGGCTCCATTTCACGTCAGGGCTCGCAGGAATGTGAGCACAATGTACTTCCCCTCATTACACTGCGACGTACTGCACCTCACTACAACGTCACTCACTTCAACACACATACAGAAGGTGCTCAGGTCGTGAGTCCAGAGGCTGACAGGCCTGCACGAGGGGCCACGTCCGTGTAACCGGCGCCCAGGTCAGGAAGCCGAACGTCCTCGGACCTAGAGGCCCCGCCCGTCACCTTCCGGTCCCTCCTGTCTGCTCTGCGAGTGCTTAAATCAACTGACCAATTGTCCACAACTGGCAAAGTGGTGAGGCAGGCTGGGGATGGGCCGAGAGGCGAGAGGAACACGTGCCCTTGTGGTTGATGCCTGCTCTCCACCGGGGCAGGTCCCGGAGCTTCCTGTGTTTGGGCCGCGAAACCAGGGCGGCCGTGCAGACCTCGCGCCTGGCCCTGCAGCATCCGCCGGCCCGGGGAGGACCCACGACCTCCAGCCCCAGTCACGCGTACGTCTTCCCTGAAGGACCCGAGTGCGTGCAGAAGCGTGCGTCACTGTGCTCCCGCTCACGGGGAAGCACGGGGTTGTCGGGTGTGCCTGCTCACGTACCTGTTCTCAGTGTATTTGGGCGCATACCTAGCAGAGGACTGGCTGTGTCCTGTGGTCGTTTCTACATTTAAAGTTCTGAGGAGCCATTAAACTTTTCCCCAGCGGCTGCACCATTTCACGTTCCCACCCAGTGTTGGGAGGACAGCCGCCTGCTTTCTGGGCTCTACCTGTCACCCTCCAGCCGCCCCTCTGGGAGCGAACCCCATGCTCCCCGGGGGCCACCGGCTTGGCCTGGGACAATCGTTTGAAAAGCAGATTCCTGGGATCTGCCTCCACTCATCTGGTGGGAAGTTCCCTAAATGTCTCCGAATGTTTGTAGGACTCCGTCCGAGTCTCTTAGATGCGAATTCCCCCTTCGGTTGAATTGGTAGAGAGTGGTGTTAGGGCCAAGCTTTAGATATTAGACTTTTGTACGCAAGTCCTGAGCTCAGCAGTACCCAAGAGCTTCTAAAAGGAGTTGAGGAATGGAAACGTAAATGAAATGGGTATCGGCTTGCAAGGGGCCACAGAAGCCACGGTCATTGGAGCAGGTCAGACCTAGTGCATTCAGTTGTCTGTCTGTTTTTAAGGTTTCATTAGTTACCTTGCAGGTGTCTGACAGCAAACCCAGAGCCAGGACAGGTTAGGCCCCCGAAAGTCCTGAGAAGAGATTGCCCCGGGGGTGAGCTCAGTCCAGGGCAAGTCTGGCGGGCTCAGCACAGGGTTCACGGTAGCTGACGTGAGCTGAGTTCAGAGCACGCTCGGGGGAGGGTGGGAAGGGCTAACCAAAGGTTGGTAAGAAAAGCACCAGGCAAGTGAGATGAGCCATTTAACTACTGACACCTGTCAAGGCCAATTAACTTCACTCCCCTGGCCTGTCCAGGGACCACACCTCGTCCACACCCAGCCCTCAGGTGGCCACAATCTCGGAGGCCTGGCGCCGGCTTCCCCGGCCCCAGGCCAGAGAGCAAACAGGCTCACCTTTGATCAACCCTGGGCTCCTTACCTGCCCCTCTTGACTGGTCTGCTGACAGCTGCCACCCCCCACCCCCACCCCCACCCCAGCCCTGACTCTGAGAGCCCACAGTCAAACCCTGCCGCCAAACCTCACAACGGGCTGTCCAACAAACCCACTGATTGCCTTACCCACCTGGGCGGAGCGTGGACCCAGTTGTTTGTTATTTAGCTATTTTATTAATTTATTTTTAGAGAGACAGGAAGGAAGGGAGAAAGACAGAAACATCAGTGTGTGGTTGCCTCTCATGTGGCTCCCACTGGGGACCTGGCCCAAGACCCAGGCATGTGCCCTGAGTGGGAATCGAACTGGTGACCCTTTGGTTCACAGCCCACACTCAGTCCACTGAGCTACACCAGCCAGGCTGGACCCAGTTTTTCTGGCAGAGAACTCCAGGTTCCCGCAGACCTGACCTTCCGTGTCCTGCCAGGCCCCTGGATGGGTGTGGCGGGGCTTTTCCAATGGGGTTCTGGGTGGCGGCAGGATGGGACAAGTCCCCAGGCAGGAGGCCAGCAGACCAGCTGGCAGGGCCTGGCCAGCAGTCCAAGCCCAGAGTCCCAGCGCCCGGAGTCTAGCTCCGTTCTCTCTCTCTCTGGCAGAAGCTGCTTTCTCCCCTCCCTGTCTTGGTTTATGTGGTCTCAGGGAAGTGCCAGTAAGTTCTGGGCAGGAACAGAGAGGGCAAAGCAGCCCTGTGCCCAGGCCAGGGCAAACACCTGGGTGGCTCACAGTGAGGAGGGTCAGTGTGCTTCCCAGCAGCGGGGCATCCGTCAGCCCCACACTCTTGGTTCTGTCAACCAGAGGCCCCTCGAGGCCGGGAGAACCCCTGCTCCGTGAGGAGCTGGGGGCTGAGGAGGCAGAGTGAAGCCAAGGGCCGCCCCTTATGGCAAGATGAGACATTCACCCACGGCGGGGGGGGGGGGGGGGGCGGGGGGGAAGGGCCATGCTGTACCAAGCCGGACCTTCACCATCCTGCACTTTTAGCCGTGTCAGAATATTGCTCTCAAAAAAGAAGAAGGAAAAGATGAAGTAAAAAATCAAAATTCAGTGCTGTTTGCACATCAGTGTGAATATACGTAATGCCATCAAACCCGTATCCTTCCAAATGGTTTAAATGGCACATACTATGTTGTGTATCTGGTCCCACACCTCCTCCGCACGGCAATAATGTCGTAATGCATTCCTAGTCTAATGCAATGATGTTAACTTTGGGCATGTAACATTCACACATGTATTTTTTTTTTAGATCTTATTTATGCATTTTTAGAGAGAAGGGAAGGAAGGGAGAATGAGAGGGAGAGAATCATTGATGTGCGAGAGATACGTCCATCAGTTGCCTCTCACCTTCCCCCCACCCCACCACTGGGGAGCTGGCCCACAACCCAGGCCTGGGCCCTGACTGGGAATCGAACCAGCGACCTTTTAGTTCACAAGCCAGCACTCAATCTACAGAGCCACACCAGCCAGGGCTCTTTCTTTTTTTAAGTTTAATATGACTTTACATTAAGTATTAAAAACTAAAGTCATCTTTTAAATACTGCTGAAATACGGCTCTTTTCATAGAGATCTTTTCCCAATTACAGTTGCTACTCAGTATTATTTTAGATTAGTTTCCGGTGTGCAGCGTAGGGGCCAGCTATTCATGTAAGTTACAGAAGTGATTCACACATGTATTTCTACAGGATAAACGCCAACTTCTTCCACTCCATACATACTGATCCTTAACCTACTTCCTATTAAGCCTACAATTATATATATATTCCTCTTACACTGTGTTTTTTTTTTTACCATTTCAGGACTAGTGCAGAAAAATGGCGAAGGAATTCTTTAGTGCCCTTCCTCCGAGGTTTAGAAATGACAGATGGAGGCTTAGGATCATGCGCTGTGTGGCTGGCCGGACGGGACTGGGCAGCAACCTGGGCTTCCCTGTCTCTGCTCTCCTTTCTCCAGCTCGGCTCCAGGCAGGCCAGCTGCTGCCCCGCCCGGGCCCTCCCCCGGAACGCAGCCTTCCCTGCCTTCGGGCTCCCGAGGGCACTCCCTCGCAGAGTATAGCTGTGCGTCAGCCCCTGCTAGTCTCACGGCCACGGAGTGTCCTCTGCAGAGGAGACCGACGCGGCAATCTGCCTCACCCTTCTGAAGGAGGAATGAGCCAGTCTGAGTCTCTGGTCAGGCGTTTTCCCAGTTCAAACCCACGC